>JAPMOQ010015914.1:932966-968241 GCA_026543055.1 Argiope trifasciata | reverse complement strand
AAAAAAATAAAATGTGTTTAGAAGGATAAAATCCCATTTCTTAAAAGCAAAAGCCTACTTTACCTTGGGAATACCATGTCTGATACAAATTAAAATCATAACCATCGGCATAAAAAATATTTTTAAAACGTGTGAAGTTCTTGATATGACACAATGTAATTTTGAAGAACATTAATGTTAAAGCTTAACAGGAATGCAGGTTTTAAACAAATGGTGAAGAAATATACTAATAGAAAAGAAAGCCATTGTCAATTACCAAAAGAAAAGAAAAAATGCCAGAAAGAAGAAAAGAAAGAAAGCGCTATCTTTATGTATATTTATACGCATTTTCAGATTCTTCAGTATTAATGCAGGTTTGTATACTGAAAACTTAATTATTATGCATGCCCACTTTCATTACTAAAGTATGAAAAAAACCATCAAAACTGAAATTGGAAAAATGTCAAAACAGTGTTAAGGATAGCGTTGGCCAACTCCATTGTAAAAATATCCAAAAATATCTCATAAAGATGACAAACATTATGGAACATGGAATTTATTATCTTTTGACACAACAGCTAAGTCTGTTTAATTTTTGAAAAACCTGTGAAAATTCTGCAAAAATATAAAAATTGATTGAAGAATCTAATGAATCAATTAATTGTAAAACATTGACAAAGATAAGTATTTATGGGATAGTCAACTATATAAAAGTACTATTGTAATCAGAGGGGGCATCACAATGACTGCAGAATACATCAAAATAAAGAGTAATTGGTAGAAAAGGAAATATTGGGGAATCACCGTAGAAAAAATTTTCATCGAATATATATTTTTGATGAAATATTACTATAAATTGTAACATCTGAATCTACCATTCAAAGTACTATTAATCTATACTTTGAGTTGAGCATGAAAATAATTAAAAGTAAGTGCAAATTTTGTCCGAATTAAATTGCCAATATCGATAACAAATACACTGAGTGATAATCTAATTTTAAACATTTGTTGATACAACCCTTTTTGCATCAACCCTAGACAGTTAGAATTGGTATCACGCCTTCCATTAATAAAGTGGTCATTTTTACTTTTTTTCATGTATTTAATTTCATTTATCTATAATTGTAGGAAATAGTTTAAATTTATGAAATAATATGTCTGCTTATTTCAAATGCTTCTTACTTAAGTTGAAAATAAAATATCCTATTAACTAATTGTTAATGGGTAACGACGTTATTCATCATTCCTTATACCTGTTTACTTTCTTAACGCATTAATTAAGGACTCTCTAAAACAAAAATACTATTAGTGATATCTAAATGGAAAATGAGTAGCATAAACTTCTCTACATTAAAACATGCTATTTGTGTATCGAGAGCCAGCCTAATATTGAAAAAGATTTCAATTTAATCCAATTCATTACACTCCATCAAATGGAAAAGTATCCCAAAAGAGAATAATGGTCCCCATACAAAAGGTTGCAAAGGCAGGAGCGAGTACCAAACTCTGATAGAGAAAATCTTTTCAAAAAGGATAATTGGGAGATGAAAATATGAAAAATAGCTTTTTTCTCTCGCATATTGAACCAAATGATAGACGATGGTTAACCGTTGCTCTGTAATTCCCTGTAATAAGAGACCCCGGCAAGCAGCAGCAAACAGATTTCAGACGCAACAGAATCCGAAAGGAGATAACTAATGATTCTGGAAATCCAATACTTCAGGAGTAATGAGGTAGATGCTTGCATTAAGATTAATTTTAAGGAAATAAGGGAGGATTTTTAAGATATAAATTATTTTTGTATCGCCATTTTGACGTTTTGCTTTATGAATGGGATAGATGGCGACGGGTATTTTTTTTTTAAGTTTTGTTTCTGGAGCAATGAATTGAGGTCGTTTTGTGGAATTAATGTTCGAATTTGATACACTGTAATGGTTGAAAAAGATTTCTGGAATTAATGTCGTTGACAGTTTTTGAAACAAGTGTCCTCAGAATTGGGATATTAGGAATTCAATATTAGATTCTTTGCTTTTAATTCCATTTGAATTCAGACAGTGAATGCATTTTGAGTCAGATAAAAGGAACTCAATACATAATTCCTTGATTTGATTTAAAATATTTTATTTTTGATTGCGTTTCATTTCATCTTTGTTTATTTTCATGCTAGTAGAACAATATAAATCATCCTTCAGAATATTTTTATTGAAACGAGGAATCCATATTCGAACATTTTACAGGGGATTCACAAGGTATGTAATATCTAATATTTACAGATTCGGATAGAGCATGTTAAGACGAATATTTCGATGTTTAACTTGCTGGGTACTCGAATAGTCTAACCATATTCCAATTTTACACATGCTGTAAAATTAGAATATGATTACAGGAATTAAGCCATGGATATGGGACATGTATTAAAGTACTCGTCTTACCGTGTTCTATTCAAATCTGTTAATATTAGAAGTTTCATTTCTTGTGAAACATCTTGTATTTGAATTTGTATTCATTCTTTCCCAAGTATACAATTCTGCACAGTTACTTATATGGAATACAATAATGTTCTGTATATGTTATGTTTGCACACATTTTAATCTCTCCTCTCTCATGCATGCAAGTCTATTAGAATGTCGGCCTAGTACGCAATCGCTTATAGTATGTTACAACTTTTGGGAATAATTCTTATTTTTCCTAATTTTTGCATTGAATAAATTGAGAAAAACATATATAAAATGAAGTTTCAACAGATAAACTCAAGTGCCTTTTTAAAAATTGCATTGAAGTTCTAAGTTAAAATCTTCTTGTTTCTATCAAATGATTTGTTTAAAATATTGTACATATCTAGTTTCTAAACAAAGAAAAAACAGTTCTTCTGACTAGTCTTTAACTATTAACATTAGGGTGATAAATAAAACTGAATTTACAATTTATTTTGAATGGTGAAGCATTAAAACAGCTGCAAATTTTTCTGAATGAACTGACTGCATCTTCGGCATTTCAGGAATTATACAACATATAGAGAAATCGCTGTACAAAATTTAAATAATAAATACACATTAGATTACAGATACTGATTTTGATTTATATCAATTATCCTTGCTATAATTTTTGCAATATTCCCCGTTATTACAATGGATGAAGTATTTCGATCACAGGCCAATTAAAGAATAACATTACTTTGAGAAAACATTAAGCAAAATGCATTTATCTTCTTACTTAATAATATATTTCTGGATTCCTTAATTTCATTAAAAAAATTGCATTTACATTTTTTTAATCACAATTCTGCTTATCATACAATTCTATAATAAAATGTAGAAAAGGATATTTGGTTCTTTTGGAATTTTGCTCATGAAACTGGCTATATTTTGTAAACAAACATTTAGTAAAATAAACATTATGCATATTTGTCAAGTATTTTACTTTGAAGTTTAATTTTCATATATTTTTCCAAGTCTTACAAGAAAAATGTATTGAATAATTAGTTTTCTTAATAGCTGGTTTTGAGATTGTAGACATTTAATTTTATAATCTATGTAAGGAACGACAATTTTCCATTGTAAAGGTACTTTAAACGTCATTGTTGTTTAGTAAATCACGGAATTAATCTTTTGTGAAATAGTTAAGTCAAAACAAGTCTCTTAATTCTGTTGTTTACTTTCGACAGCAGATACCACCATTATTAGTGGCATTGTGTATGCATTTGACTAGCACAGATCATTTCTTAAATACGCATTTAAATTTGCATTAGCTATTCTTACAAATTAATTTATTGTAATATGATTAATTGAAATTAATGGCGATTTCCTCCTGCTTCCTAACATGTTATATAATTTAACAAAGGCATTTTTATATGTTGTTAATTTTTTTAATTAAATAAATTAATGTGTGGCAAAATATTATAAAGGTTATTAAAGCATATTACATTAAGGAACTCAAATGTTTTCGATGTTTAAAATGTAATGAGAAGTTACATTGATCTCTATTTATCTTTTTAGTTTTTAGTCAGTTAATTAACTTATTTTAGCATTCTGAATTAATCAATAACTATTAAAAAGCTATACTTGCAGTCTTAATCGCTATATGATTTTTTAAATTTAATTCTCTCTAATATTTTGTAAACACCAGATTTTAAGATAATATGAAATAATGAAATAACTGCTAACGATACCGTTTCTAATATACCATAGCATTCCTGCTATCATTAGAAAAAATTAATAAATGAAGAAGTCTTTTGTTGTATTTATTATGCATATAATGGGGAATAATCATTATTTAACATTAATGTCTACGATACAGTGAATAACATTAAAGACGCAAATAAATGCTATAACATATCATTTTCTGTTCAAAGATACTTAAACAGTCTATATCAATCATCATTTATCTACAAAGGGTAAAGTCTCCATTGTTAGCAATGTTTTGAATAAAAGTGATTCAAAAAAACATTTATAATTTTTTTAAAGAATTGGGCACTGCGCTTATAATCTAATATGAATGAAATAACTGCTAACTATACCGTTTCTAATATACCATAGCATTCCTGCTGTCATTAGAAAAAATTAATAAATGAAGAAGTCTTTTGTTGTATTATGCATATAATGGGGAATAATCATTATTTAACATTAATGTCTACGATACAGTGAATAACATTAAAGACGCAAATAAATGCTAAAACATATCATTTTCTGTTCAAAGATACTTAAACAGTCTATATCAATCATTATTTATCTACAAAGAGTAAAGTCTCCATTGTTAGCAATGTTTTGAATAAAAGTGATTCAAAAAAACATTTATAAATTTTTTTAAAGAATTGGACACTGCGCTTATAATCTAATATGAAGCCATATTAAATAGTCAAGTTGAAACTAAATCAAATGTTGGTACTATTTATTTCTTAGTAGCTTGTTAAAAGATAATACATTATTTATTGTTAATCTCGTTTCCATATACATTTCTTTATCCGTACATACATTTTTTTTAAAATTTACATTAAATTGAAGCAAACAGCAGAAATGCTTCTAACAGGTCCGTGATCTCTATTACGTCTTAACGAGCTGTAAACTAACCTTTAATTCGCAAGTGCTCTAGATGTTCTTCCCTACTTTAACCGTGTAACAATCAGTGTAGACCTAAAGTTTAGCAACGCGGTCATAATTACAAGGAACATCTTAATGGCCGTGATTATTTTGCGGATACTAACGCTCTGTTATATGCGGTTTACCTAGCTGAGTTTAAATTAAAATGCTGTTGAGTTACAGTAATTAGTAAGTAGGTTAGCCTAGATCTGCTTTAAGTGGATAGGACTTCATCACATATTCTGTCCAACGCTAACATTATGCTGCTTAAGAATTAATTGAGGCATTCTTGTTTAACTGACAACTTAGCATAAGGGAATCATTATTGGACTGAAGTATGACCCAAATGTGGCAAAATAATATGCATGTCGTGCAAATATGTATTGAAAGAATGCAGTTAGTTTAGTTTAGTTTATTTATATTAATGTTCATATAATAAAACACGTTTTGGAAATTTTTCTTCATAATTTTGTACCATTCTTAAATGTCAAAGATGGCTTGTAAATCAGAACTGATAAGAACAAAAATGACAGTCAATTTTTATTATAGAAAATGTTTTTCATGTTTATTCAGGTCTCAAGAAATGATAATGCCAAAAACTTCAAAATTGAGTCACACATTTTTTTATTAAAGTTACCATTAAGGCACTGAAATTTCGTTTTCTTATACACCTTTATGGATATTTAAAAAAAATCGATTCCTTTATATTTCAGGTTTAGAAAATGTGACATCATATCGAAGGAAGTATGGAAATATGAAATATGAAGGAAAAAGAACATATGATACATATTATTAGAAATGCCACCATTCTTAAAAAGTAAACTGATGTCATAAAATGAGAATTTTATAGTTTCGATATTTAAAGAAAATTATTCTTAGCATTAATATTGTTACGGAATTACAATTCCATTAATTTCGTAAAGTCATCGAGTTCACTTGTAGTGGGTATATTGTGTAAAAATAATCAACAATCATCAACTTTATTAAATCCGAACGCAAGAAGACATGGTCAACAAATATAAGTAGAGAAAAACACAGACATCACATTGCAAGGCACTAAAACAAACACTAGTCTACAAGTAGAAATAAAAAGCATAACACACACGCTGTACAGACAGAATTCTAAAGGAGAGGGAATCTTCAGACTTACGCTCTACAGTAACTCCAAACACCTGCAGCTCTCCAATGGCTTCTCGCTTTAGCTGTCACCAACAGCCCACTCGATATTACACGACTGGCTTATCCTCATAAAACTCGAAGCTTCTTCCACAATAAACACCAGGACTCAATACACTAATCAATTCAGCAATCATTTGAGCTCCAAACAACTCTTGCTCGTCACTGGACTGAACCAACTATACCGTTGCTATTTCGCTAGCCTCTCGTTTTATGACTATGACTGTTTGACTTTAGCTTGAGATTGTGGATCTTTTATAGTTAAGGGAGGCAGACAAATAAGGATCTGGAACAACCAAATGTATCTCGGTTCTTATTGGCTGAATCGCTAAAATTATTGGTTTCCAGTACTTTCAATTTTGTCATCAAAGCAGCCAAATTCGACGCCAAATAGCAACAAGTTCTGGAATCCCTGACTCGGCACCCGAACAGCATTCAACAATGCTGATCGTAAAATTGACTTTCTAGGTATTGAAC
Source organism: Argiope trifasciata (assembly GCA_026543055.1). Taxonomy (NCBI): domain Eukaryota; kingdom Metazoa; phylum Arthropoda; class Arachnida; order Araneae; family Araneidae; genus Argiope; species Argiope trifasciata. The sequence goes on along the minus strand of JAPMOQ010015914.1, from coordinate 961,534 downwards.
TGGCCGTGCCTGGAAGGAGCATTGCAGGTTTGTAAGTACGTTTTGAGAATTTATCATGGAAAAATATGAGTTCCCTTTTTTAATTCGTTAACATTTTTTATCGTAAGATTCATGGATTTATTGATGCATGTTAAAGCTGTCTGTAATCTTCAAAAAATTATGCCAAAATTTATAGCTCTGAACCACATAATATTGCCTGCAGTGAACTATTATATATCCTTAAATTCTCAGACTTTCATTTATTGATAATATATTTATTAGTACAGAGCATATTATTTAAAAAAGATTGCTTTAAAAATAATGATTGGATTTGTTATTTGTAACGCTAACATACAACACACACAAAAAAAATTCTAATTATATTTTTATAAATTCAAATATAGAAAATCTATCTCGCCATAGTAACATCGTAGAGGAAATAAATATTCCTGCGACAAGGATAATTTGGTAAATAGTACTTTAATGTTTTTCTTCCGCATATAGGAAACGGGTAATGAAGTATTTCCTCCGAAAATTACTATAATCATTTTCTGTGGTTCTTTAAAGCTTTAGATGTATCTACAAAGTAATACAGTTATTTATCCAATGTATTACGAAGAAATAAATCCACTTTAAAATAAATGCTAAGCTAACAAAATGGATTCTATAAACCCTAGACCTAAAAATGGATCTAAACATACTACAAAATGGATTTATTATTTTGAAATTACATATTCCGAAATTCTTTAATTTCAATTTCATGATAAATTAGTATTTCTAGCTTAAAATGCATCCCCTTTGTTTTTCTAAATATAAATAAAGTAAAGAAAAATGATTTTTTTGTATTCTTTCATCATTTTTATAAAAGCACTTAAACATTGTGGCATTCTTTGCGCATCATAATTTGATGAAGGACAGAGTATTTCAATTGTCTAAATTTTGATTGAATGATCTAAGTGTGATTTATGTCTGAAAATTTAGTTATGAAACTACGTGATAAATTTCATATATCTTGTGCGTTTCTGAATTAAAGTTTTTCCGCTTATCTATTGATGACCAGGCCGATTTTTCTCAATGAGATATCATTAATTTATTAGAAATATCAAATTAATTTAAGTGTTTCGCTTTGTATATTTGGATTTTATATATCACGATCATTGTACATTTAAATTCAATTTTAGAAATAAAAAATACTTATTCTAAAAATATCACTGCTGTTCTCAGAAAGCTCTTAAAAGTAGAGATTTATCAAAGAATGTAGAAAAGAAGTGTAATAGCTGAATAACTAGAATAGTTTTTCCTTATATGTTTATGGAAAATTAATAAAGAGGATACTAAAACTATTACAGCCAATATACTATCTTGCTGATACTGTGTAATTATAATAGAGTTACCTAATTTCAAAGTTCAAGGATTCAAGGCAAATATTAACTAATGTTTGAAATCATGTTCTTAATATATCTAAAAGAAAGCTTATTATTAATTATAAAAATGGTGAAGAAAGGGATTAATACTGTCTTATTAAATGTAGATGTTTTATGTGAAGAAATAAAATTTCTTATGAAAATATTATTACATAATCATTCTATTATATATTCAAAATTTAATACGTCAAATACCATAATTTGATTGTTATTTCTCCCCTTTCTGATTTTTTAATTAAACACATTTTATGTATAAATGAATCTAGTTAAATCCAATTTTTATATAAAGTAATTTTTTTCTTAAAATAAAAAAAAAATAATTTCAGATATGTTATTTTGAAATGATCTTTTCATTTTTTTAATAAATCATATTGATTAATGCTAAAATTAAATGTGGGAGACAATTTTACAGAAATTTAAAATATACCTCCTGGAAGAAGTTTATTTTATAGTAATATTATTTATTTTTTAATTTAAATAATATTATCATATTATTTTTTCAATAAAGTTAAATAATTAATATGATGCTAATTAATTTAGTTTATAATTTATAATATGCTTAATCTGGCAACATTATATTCATGTTTATTACTAGTGTTTGTAATACAGATAGTCATTATGTATTGTTTTCAGTTGGAACTTAGAATATGTCACAAGTCAAATTTTCTTAATCATTCGGCTTTTGTTCTTGTAAATATAAGTTTATGCATATCTTTTCTAAGGATAAAAGCATTATGTTACAAACACCACAAACGATAAAGAAATATGAACTTTGAAGATCAAGATATTGATCTGATTTAGAAGAAACAAAATCCTGCAATCTTAGAATTTCACATTTTTTAAAATTATTTAAAAAATATTCACACGCAATTTCCCTTCTACAAAATAAATTTCTATTTAAATGTGTTTATCTGAGACAAATTATTTTATCTGATATACCAGTATTCAGAATAATAAGTATTTAATATTATCACTTACTAGAAAAAAATAAAATGAAGATAAAGGAATAATTATCGATGGCAAAAGCAGAAATCACATAATCTATATTCATATAAATGTAGTTTTCTTTACAAATATTTTGTAAGATAATTCAGGTTTATTTTATTCAAATTATTATCTATTTTATAATAAAGTTTAAGAAAAAAGTTTTATTTTTTAAAAAAGAAAGGCATACGTTTTTATGAGAAAAATTTAAATATGTGTGGCAGAAATCAGCTTAATCATTTTCTAGATTAAAACTTTAAAAATGTGTTATAAAGAAAATGATATACAGTAAAAGCTTCTTATTCGTGCTTCCTTTATTCGCGGTTTCACTATTCACGAATGAAAAAAATGAGACGCAATTTCTATATTCGCGGCTAAAAATTTCTTTATTCGTGGTTTCTTTATTCAACCTGCCAGTGTTTTGGCGTGCCAATAAGAAAGCGTTGGTTACAAGCGCTATTTTTTCTGACTGGTTCCAGAATTGCTTGGTTTCTGAAGTTGAAACTTATTTATAAAAACAGAATTTAGACTTTAAAGTACTTCTAGTTTTGGACAATGCACTAGGTCATCATAGCGAACTTGAAACTATGCATCCAAATATAAAAGTGACATTTTTACCTCCCAACACGTCGGCTTTGCTTCATAATTTGGACTAAGAAATAATCCAGGCCTTTAAGCTCTATTAAATTAGACAAGCCTTCAAAATCATATTCGATAATAGGGAATTTAATACTGATATGAATGTTATCGAATGCTGGAAGAAATTTGACACAGCAAAATGCATCGTAAATATAAAAGAATCATTGGAAGAACTGAAGCCACACACATTGAAGTCATGCTGGAAAAAACTGTGGCCTGCTTTGACTGCGGTAAAAGGCGAATAATCTGTGCAAGTTGAAACTTTGACTGCAAACATAGCCGAAATCGCGAATAGAATGGCACGAGATGGGTTTTAACAGATAGAATCAAGTCACATTCAGGACTTGCTTGAATCGTAAGATGAAGATTTGACTGACACCGACTTGGAGGAACTGACACGAACTTCACAACCCATTGAAGAAGAGGCTTCAACAAGCACTGGAAACGTGAAATTTAATTTGAAAAATCTTAGTGAAGGTTTAAGAATTGCAAATGAGCTTTGCGATTTTTTTATGAACATTGATCCGTCAATGAAATGATGTCTTATTTTTTAGAGGCAAATTGCTACTGCGACTACTGCGTATCAGTCTGAATTGAAGGAGTTTTTAAAAACTGCCGAACAAGATAAAGTTACAAAATTCTTCAAACCATTGCCTAAGCCTTAAGATAATTAATTAAAATGTTCAAAAACTTCAATTAAATTGATTTTTTATGTATTTATTTTTTTTATTATTATTTTGTCACCTTGGAACGTATCCCCTATAATCCCATATAAATTACCGTTCCGTAATCATGGTTTCTGTATTCGCGGCATAGTTATGGAACGTATACCCAGCGAATAAGAGCTGTTACTGTATAAAGCAACTCGTTTAAATGAAGAAAAAATTGGGCAATAGTCAAATTTATCACAGTGAAAGATTTTTTTTTAATTTGTGAAACGAATTACTTGACTTTAATTTTTCAAATTTAGACAATGGTATATCCATAAATTATTGCAAGAAAGGTTTGCAAGGTTTAAAAAAAGGAAAAAAAAAATAGTTCCAATGCATAGTTTCCCATCATTTGATCTTGAAACATATTTAGTAGTCTGTAAAATATCAAAAGATATGGAACAAAATACATTATATTGTTTTGTTTTTCTTAATAATAATGATAAAGCTAATTATTTATTTAAAAAGAATCACATAATAAATATTAATATAACCACAATTATTTTACAAATATTCTATAAAATCATTAAGATTCATTTTATAATCAACTAAACTTCTGTAGCTTAAAACGTATTTACGCCCTTGAATTTTTTCTAGGGCATTAATAATATATTTTTCTGTTATGATATAAATTAATGCAAAACTGTTGACAAGTTTAATTAAATTTTCAATGAAGCTCACATAATTTTATTGCAAAATATCGAGTTAGTAATTAAGGATTAAACAAAATTTCAAGTGAAAAATATCTAAACGCATAAAAATATTTATTGAATTTTAGTTTAAATCATAAATCATTTCGATAAAAACTTGTATACGTAAATATTAAATTAATTGACTCAATATTAGGAATTGCTAATCGTCTTAGATTGTTTGCAAATTAATAACAAAAGAATTTTCCAGAAAGTTACTTATCAATATTAATCAAATATATATACATGCGTTATTTTGTTAAAATATTTAAAATTATTCATTACTCCACAAGAAAGGATTTACGAAAATAAACATCTTTAGCAAACATTTCGACTGTGTTTAAAATAACATTGTCACTCACTTGAAATGCTTTTGTAAACAAATCAAAATAATCTCGAGAACCCTTTAAAACGTGCGGGCCGTAAAAGAAACAATTTGTAAACATAAAATATTCATAAATCTATCTCTTTTTTTGAAAGAACAGATCGCAAGGATTTATAAATAACATAAAATTCAATGGCATATTTGAAGTCGTGTGGTTTTAAACTTTGCTTTTATGCCTTGAGGTAAGGATATGATTTTTTTCGGGGGGAAGGGTATGAAAATGCCCAATTCTTTTGAATTGTTTTTTTTTAAATTGAATGGGTTTTCAATCCTAGTCATAGGAGATAAGGAAAATATTGAGCAATCGAAAGATATTTATAAGCAATGATCAAGTATTCTTTTGGATTTCTATTTTTGAAATCTAGAAAAAGGAGGTCCCAAGACATTTTCTTGAATTCTTTATAAAGAAAGTGCACAGTTTTATTTTCTGTTTCCAGTGTTAAAGAAAAAGAATCAGTGAATTGGATCAAATCGCTTGGGCTATTTGAAGAAGTGATTTTAAGCACATAGTTTCATAAAAATGTTTAAAAGAATTAAGAAGGTTCATCTTTTCTCTTCCAATGAATGCATTACCTGTGTCCATCTTAAATAACTTTTAATTACGTTTTTATACCAAAAGCATTTTTTTTTTGTTAATTTATAATTAATACTGTTACATTTTCCCATTTGAATAGCTAAATCCCTTCGTTGAAGTAAAATTCAACAATTCCAATACAAAAAAATCTTTGGCATTTGTTCTTATTTTTTTTTAATTTTTAGTTCTTTTTCGATTCTTGTAATTACTTAACTTGATTGTATGAAAATTCAGTTTGAAACTAAAAGAAAAGTAGGAAACACATTTTCACATCTAATCCGAAATTCCGGAGCTTGTTTCCTCTATCTGAAATACATCTGCCATTGAATATTCTTAACAGTTCGAATTTACAAATCAGCTCCGACTGTTTCGAATTTAAAAAAAAAGATAGCCAAAGTAATTCTTTTTTTTATTTTTACAAAAACGAAAATTAAATGCTTTTTTATTACAAAAATTTAAAGTGGCATGGTTTTGAAGAATTTAAAAAAACGTTGAACTTTTTTCTAATCATCTGATAAATATTTAATTCAGTAATGTTTTTATTGTAACAATATTTCTGTAATCCTGTTAGATTATTCATCATATTTAATAATCTTATTGCAAGATGGATGGCTACTGATTGTGTTCTTTAAAAAATTTTATTATATACATTTGTGTCCAGTTCGATTCTCAGTTTGGATTTCCTTTATTTCTTTGTATTTTAATTGACTTTATATATTTTGTTACTTTTCCGCCTAAAAACAATAATTTAGAAGTAAAGGAACGTAAATATTTTAATATATAGAAAATAAAGCTTTAGAAGAAATAAATGGATTTATTATATTAAATTATATTTTCTTGCCTTAATTTAATTAATTTTTTATTAATGGATCAAATTAATATTTACAAATGAAAAAAAAGCTTCAACTTTAAATTAAAAAAAAGTGTTTCTTATTTTTAGTTTTAATTATCTAGGGCTTTGCTTTTTTTCAATAAAAAGGGGACATTTAATTATTCTTTTCTTGGAATTTACGTGAGAGACATAGAGTTCGTTTGATGGAAGAAAAAAAAGCTCTTGAATTTCATGTAAATACTTTGAATGCAATATACGAATGGAAACCAATATTCTGAAAAAATATCATGAATTTAATCCATGTGTTAATTTGTAGTATTAAGAAAAAGCATACTCTTATCTACCTGTGTATAATATTGTGTCAATATTGAACCATAAAATTGAGATTAATATACTCTATTTGACGAAAATAGTCATAGATGTAATTTGTGCTCTTCTTTGAGTTATTTAACTTTCATACACTTTCAAGGAGCATGGATTTGTAGTCTTAGCTTTGATCTCAGATCATTAGATGCCGGGAATCACCATTTCCTTAAGACATGAAATTCTCATTCTCACTGCAATTTCTCCTTTCTGGATTTCGATATCAGAATGTCAATTAATAATGTTATATCATTAGATTTATATAGTTTCCTATAGTAACCACCATTTGCCCATGAGTTAATATATAGCTAAATGTTAGAATGGATATATACATACTATTATATTATGTCATCATGTCATATCTGCCAAACTTAATTTTTTCTGGTTTAGTTTAACTTTTAATAAAAATTGACCTCAAAAATGAACTTTTTTATTGTAGTACAATGTATCAACGATGTCATTCAATATTTTGAATGTTGTACATTATCATAAAGATAATAGAAAATCACTGGATATTTTGCGCTAATTAGGCTTAGGAAAAAATATTTTTTTCAATAAAACATTATGGGTTTACTCATTATAAATATTAATTAATATGAAAATATTAAATAATTTAACACACAACATTAATTAAAATAATATATTCGGAAGATAAATTTCAAACAATAATTCAAATTTTTAACAGTTCCCATTATTACTTAAGGAAATGTTATCTGTATAAACTACTTTCTCTGAAAACGAACTTAAAATGGCATTTAATGAATAAACTTTTAGTAAACGAAAGTTCAAAAACAAACAAAGAAGAAAAACTACAAAAAAATATTACAAGGGCACAGTTTGAGAACACAGCTTGAGATTTTAAAAATTACTTTTTAAAATTCTCAGCAAGCGATTTGCTTGTGTATAAACATCACGCAATTTATTACCACCCCAGCAAAAAGAACATATCTCGATTCCTCAAAAGATCATTCCTTCGGTCATTACGCGGTTTTAATTATTTTTAGTTCCAGAAAACCCATTAAAAATTCATTTCTTTCTCTTTTACCTTTTCCCCCTTTACCACCGAAACTTTTCCGAAGGCATAAATAAAACGAGGCAGGAACAAAAACTATCACCGAAACTCAGTCCTAAAATCATACAAATCCAGTGGGAACGCAACAGTCTGGTTCTATTATTCATATTTCAATTTCTTGGCCTTTTTTCGCTGGCGCCGTGAAAAGAAATAACACGATCATAAGAACAGTTTAAAAAGAACCTTTATATATAACACAAGCACAATGCACCTTAGCAGAAGGCCCCATGTGAAAAAAGTTACTTGCGTTATAGAAGATAGCAATAATAATAATCATTTTTTTCTACCAAATGCAAGCTTTAGTTTGGGAATGGATTGAAGAACATGGAGCCTGGGACGGGCACGTTTTTCATTCAATCGTTCTGGTAGGAAAGAGTGGTTTACAACATGCATTACCATTGTCTATTTTGGAATTGAATTTTTCCTTGGTTTGTTTTGTTTCTCGGGCACCGGCTCGGGCGTGATGTGGATATGAGGTTTTAGATGTATGAAAGCGTCGGAAAGCATTGTTTTATCTTTGGCGAGATGTTGTTTTATCTTTTCATTTTTGGATGTAGTAACTAAACGTAATGCGTATTTTTAGGTGAGTACTGGAAAACTGGGGCACAAAAATGGGAAAATGGTTTCCACTCAAGAAAATAACATTCTTTCAGGATTTGGTTCGAGATATTATGATCCGGAATTGTTTTTAGCAAACCCCACTGAATGAAAAATTACATGCTTTCTTCCAGCGAATATACATTTGGTGTTTAAGCGATTTGCTACGATGTTTCTGACATTAAATATTATTTTAATACTAAGTTAATATTTTAGATTTTTTTGAATAACAAGATAAAATATGGTGTGCTTTAAGCGAAGATATATTGAATACATACATAATTTCACTTACAATTTTTCATAAGAAACAATTTTTTTTTATTCCATAGAATTAAATTAGATATGCTAAGCTACAAATTCATTTGCTATATTTTCAGCCTTAACAATTTTTTTTTACTATAAAGTAATTATTTCTATGAATGTAAAACCAATTTACTTCCCAAAAGTAGATTTATTTTTTTTTAAATATGGTTCAAATGAATTATCAAAAGTATTGCATTTAAAAGTAATCCTATTCTTAATGTGAATATTTTAATCCGTAATTAAGTTTTTCATTCTTGATAAACTTCCATATTTTATGCAAAAGCTAATTGGGATTTATAGCTACACTGTAATAACTCAGTATACATTTTTGTAATAAAAGTTAAATTCAATGGTAGGGGGACTCTAGATTTAAGGTATCCGACTACGTTAAAAACACTGGTTTTCGACCAAATTGGCGAATGATTTTTTATTGTTATTTCTTGAAGTTCAGACCTTCCTCTTTCCAAAACCTCTTTTCTAGGAAAAGTAAGGCCAGATCTGTGAACTAGGGTCACATATTTTTCAGGTAAAAGATCCAATTTTAATTTTCATAAAAATTCCTCTGTGTTAACATTATATCTCAAAAACTAAAAGAGGTATTTACATAAAATTTCATCGTGTGATTTAAATGATATGGGCATTGAAGTGGACAAAAATGTATTGTTGGAGAAACACTTTTTCATTTATAAGTGTTTTTAGAAAAACTGATATAAATTTTTGAAAAAATGCATATATATGTATAATTACCCATAACTTCTTTTCATCACAAAATTCTTCTTAGACTTTGGTTCATTTCATTCATCAATGTATTCTATAACTTGCTTAGAAACAAAATGGGATTGCTGCATTACAATTTTGTGTAGTTAACTGTTTGATTAAATTTCATTAAAAGTTTCTTCACATATTCCTATTTCTCAAAATATGTTATATTTTCAAAAGAATTTTTGAATTTGTAGTGTTTATAATTGATAATATATCTAAAAACCATAAAATATTTTTCAAACATCCAAAAAATTGTTTTGTAACGTCCAATTTTTCAAAATTTTCTTTAGAACGTAGTCAGATACCTTAAAAAAGTCAAGCATTTAGCCAAGGAACATTGATACACGGTTGGAATAACAAAAACAGGTTTTTAGGTTTGTTTTCTTCTTCTTTCAAATTGATTGGCGCAACTTCTGTATTTTGAAACATTCAAAGGTCAGCTCTCTTTTTGTTATTTTTCAATGTGAAAATGATAATGGAGCTCTGTACAATCACATGACAATAGTAAATTTATATAAATAAAAATGAATGTTGTCTGTACGTCACTTATGCCTTCCTAAACTGTTCATCCGATTGCGATGAAACCTGGTCAGCTTATTGTTTGCAAATACAGGATGGTTTTAGAAATTGTTTAATTACCTAAAATTAAAAAAAAAATTAAAAGAATCGAATCTTAACAGCATTTATTTACCAAAGATTAATCTCCAAATAACTCGCCAAGAAGACACAACAGACTCAGTAGAAATGCTAAATCCGAGTTATAGGTTAATATTTTGTAGCTATATACACACAACGTACGCAAGTGTTATACAATTCGTTCTCAACAACGAATGTAATATATGTATCATAATCTGTAACAACTTACAGATTATGATACAGATATTATTACAGATTATGCGAGAAAGTTTTCAGGAGAGCAGCTTAGGTTGTTTTGATTTTCAATTAAATTTTAGAATTTTTCGCAGTAAGTACCAAAAATATTGTAGTACAAATAATTGTGCACTATCTTAATTTTCAAAAATTAGCTTTAAACTACATCAATGATTTATGGAATAAATATAATTTCTATGCTTAGTCAATTATAAAAGAAAATATTTTAATCCCATTTCCTAAAATTAAATTTAATAATTCTGAAAGAAAGTTAAGCGAATCACGATATACTATAAATTGTTTCTTTCATTTTCATTCTAAAAGAACACCAAGTTTTACTAATCGAAAATAATACTCAAATCTAATATATAAAAATGAATGTTCGTTTGTTCATATGTTATACACTGAAGTGACAAAAGTCACGGGATGATTGTTAATATCGTGTCGGTTCTCCTTTTGCGCGACGAAGTGCAACAACTCGACGTGTCATGGAGTCCACAAGTCGTTGGAAGTCCTCTGCAGGAATATTGAGCCATGCTGTCTGTATAGACGTCCATAATTGTGAAAGTGTGGATGGTGCAGGAGTTTGGGCACGAACGGACCTTTCGATGATGTCCCATAAATGCTCGATGGGATTCATATCGGGTGATCTTGGTGGCCAGATCATGCGCTGGAATTGTCCGGAATGTTCTTCAAACCAATCGCGAACAGTTCTGGCCCGGTGACATGGCGCATTGTCATCCATAAAAATCCCATCGTTGTGTGGGTACGTGAAGTCCATGAATGGCTGCAAGTGATCTGCAAACAGCTGAACATAACGATTTCCAGTCAATGATCGGTTCAGTTGCACCAGAGGACCGAGTCCATGCCATGTAAATACAACCCACACCATAATGCAGCCACCACCAGCTTGAACAGTGCCTTGCTGACAGTTTGGGTCCATGGCTTCGTGGGGTCTGCGCCACACTCGAACTCTACCATCAGGTTTTAACAACTGAAATCGTGACTCATCTGACCACGCCACGGTTTTCCACTGATCTAGGGACCAGTCGATATGCTCACGAGCCCAGGAGAGTCGCTGCAGACGATTCGGTCTTCTGCTGCCATAGCCCAAGGAAGACAAATTTCGCCGCACAGTCCTATCGGACACGTCCCTCGTACGTCCTACATTGATTCCTGCAGTTATTTGACGAAGTGTTGCGTGTCTATTAACATTGATCATTCTACACAGACGTCGGCGGTCTCGGTCGTTAAGTGCAGGTGGTCGCCCACTGCGCTGTCCATGATGGGATGTGATGCCTGAAATTTCATACTCTCGGCACACTCTTGATACTGTGGATCTCAGAATGTTGAATTCACTAACGATATCTGCAATGGAATGAACCATGCGTCTAGCTCCAACTAACATTCCGCTTTCAAAGTCTGTTAATTCTCGTCGTGCCGCCATAAATCACGAAAAACCTGTTCACATGAATAACTTGAATACAAATGAAAGCTCTGGAAAACGAACTGCGCATTTATACTTTTTCGCTGCGATACTACTGCCATCTGTATATTTGCATATTGCTATCCCATGACTTTTGTCACTTCAGTGTATACTGTTGTACCGTTCATCCTATTTCAATAAAGCATTACCAAAAAATTAATTGATTTCACTTAATATTTTTTCGTTGGTAGCAACGCGCCTTGTACCAACTAGTAGGATATAAATAGTTAAATGATGTATTGTATGCTATTAATTATTATTATAGCACTTTACGTACGTCTGTTACTCCATTATATCATTCACGTTTGTTCATAATTTGAACAAAATGTATAAATAAATAAATGAGCCGATCTTCAATCTTTGCTATCTATAACACTAACTAGAAGATGTCTATAGAAACTGTATTTCATGTTCCGTTTAAGAATCTAGTGCATTTAAAAATACTGAATATGAAAAATTGAAATGATGTGTATATCTTTTAAATAAAAGCTTTTTCAGTTTATTGTTGTCAATTAATTACTAAACTAATTTAAGAGTTATTTATTTAATAAGTTAAACAACGTTTTTTCACATATTACAAATTGAAAATTTGATATAATTTAAATGAATCTTATATTATTAAAATAATTATATTATTAAAATTAAAGTAATAAAAAATCTTTAAAAAAATCATTTATTAAAGATAAATGAAAACAACTGTTAGAAGAAGAAAATAGATATTGAAACCATCCACCATATCCATTGAAACTCAGATATCGAACAAAAAATTCTAAAAAGTAATTATAAATCTAGATGAACTATTTATAATGTTACGAACTGCAACATTTCGTTATATTTTGAGTTTATTTTTCAATAAATGGAAAAGTTTTAAGGATAGCATAGGTTTCTTATAATTTATCTCCTCAAAGCATTTTTTTCCTTTTTCTTGAATGATAACACCTTTTAACTCTTTCAGGGGCGGTGACATACTCCATATGTCACCTTTTTACAATTTTTTTAAAACTAGAAAATCGCGTTGAAATAACTACATAAAATTTCCTAACGTTTTTTAAGTCTTTATCTTGCCAATAGACGGCAGCACGAGTCTTCGAAAGTATTCTGTTTCCACACAAAAAATTCAAGATGGAAGCATGTTTTCATATGATGTAATTTGTCTTCATTTTATTCCGATAAACTTTATTTTCGAATTCAAAAAGCTTATTTTTTTTTGCGTCATTCATGTTAAAAAGCGTCATGAATCCCTAAAACTGCTTTCATTTCATAAAAATACCTTCTAATTACGAGTTGCATATTTGTGAATTCGCTCCAAAACATGTTCTAGATGCGCGGTGACATACCCAGTATGTCACCTACCCCCCAGCCCCCTAAGGACCTTAATTTTTTTAACTGTAAATTACATGTCAGTAATAGGATATAATCAGATTTAAATAATTGTTTCGAAAAAAAAAATCATTTTTGGCATAGTGCCCCTGAAAGGGTTAAAAAGAAAGTAAAAAATAATTATAGTCATTTTCATAACACTCTGTCCAAAAATATGATAGAGGTAAATGTAGTGTGCTTTCAAAAGAAGGACTTTTTTTGGACTATTACAAAATGTGTTTCTAGAAATTATATTATCGTCTAATTTGCTCTTTATTTATTGAAAAAACATAAGAAGTTTCAGACATGGTTATACCTATCTAAAGAAACATCGGATTTAAAATTTCATGTTAATGTAGAAAGGTCAATGATGATACCAGAGAAGAATATGCCACGTTTGGATGCCAAAAGTATAAAATTTAAATGAAATACTTTAGTTGTTATTCAAAAGTGTAAAATGCAATGATAATAAACCGATTATTGATGATATTTTAACGCTGGAAATGTTAATTTCTATGTCAAACTTGAAGAAACTTCGAATTCTTTTTAACTCAATTTATTTATTGAAGTAGAATTATATTAGTATGTTCATCTATATTTTATCCGTAAATTATATGGAAGAATAATGGTATCAAGAATAAAATTTCCTAATGGTTAAAATCTCTAAATTCAAAAGAATAGATTGTAACTTAATATTTTCATATATTATGATATCAGGATGATAAGAAAAAAAACTAATAAGTATTAAGCAAGTTAAATTAGGCAAGGAATTAAAATTACATCTTTCATTACAAAGGAACTTGGAACTAAGAGAAATGAATCGAATATTGAACAATTTACAATTTTTTGCATTTATAGTTCAGGATGTTCACTGCAGAAAGCACGTGCTTAGATTATAAAAGCGAAACAAATAAATTATAGTCATAAATATTATTTTACAAAAGAATAAAATGCTTTGCCTCGAGGTACATTATATTTCAATTACAACGTCAAAACCATAATATTGAAAAATCATCGTTAGTTGCATTGAGTAAAAAATTAGAAAACTATTCATGAAAGAAAATGTATTGCAGACTGTTAAAAACAAAATTCATATATTTATGACTCGTTTCGATGGAAAAACTGTTTAAACTATGTACTATTTAATATCTTATATTTGAAAGTCTTAACGCAGTTTATATTTGCACAATTTACTATCTTGTGAAAAACATTTTTAACTTATAACTGTAATTTATAATTATTAACTGTTTCATAAATAAAGTTTTTCAAATTTCTTTTATTTTACGAATGAACCTTTATTTTATTGAAAAGAAAGTATAGCATTAGTCTCTAATAAGGATTTGTTAGTTTATTTGAAAGATGTATGCATTTCTAAATATAATGCGCTTGTTAATATATTGAAAAGTTTACTACTATATTAACATATCCTTGATAAAAGTATTTATTAATGTATTTGTAAGATGTATGCATTTATTAATATATCCTTAAATCCTTGTTAGAAGAATTAGTTGATGTATTTGAAGGAAATATGAATGTTTTGATGCATTGACGGATTTATTAAATTGCTAGTATAAATTTCCTTCATAGCATAAATTTCATTTCTGCCATAGATAAGTATCATTGTGAATATTGAAACTACACATTTGTATACTATTGTAGTAAATTTGCTTTATATTCTGGAAATAGAAAACATTAGTTATTGTTTTTATGCTGTGATACATGGCCCTTTACAAGCTCGCTGACAGTTATCTGTAAGTGATTTTAGCAGCGTGGGTGTCTTTTGTTTTTTCAGTAGAACCAGCTATGGCCAAGAGCATGACTTACCTACTTCATGAGTCCTTTTCGCTTGCACTGCTCCTTTAACTTGGAAGCACATTCACATGCCTCACAGATAGAACAACAATTAGAACCGCAAGTCATCCAGATCACGGGGAAGATGCATTATCCCTTTGCCAAAACTCAGGCAGATGATATTTGTTAATATACTATGTTTGCACCTGTAAAAACTTCTCAAAACGGTTAAAATGATATTTGAGTTAATACCATGTCATCCAAACTTATACCCCAGGTGAATGTGGAAATGTTTAATTTATGGCGACTGTAATACAAATCATTATTGACTTTTAGTATGGCATTATTTATCTTGTAACTTTACATTCATTACGAAATTAAAAGCCTTATGCCATATTTCCTTCGCTATACACAATCACCTGAAAAAGAAATATTAAACAACACTACTAAAATATATTTAAAGAAATAGTCTTAATTTTATGATATGGACCTCATATAATTATTCTATAATGACGTAACTATAATTTTAAAGAAAATGTATAAACAAAAATAATTTCATTTGAAAAAAAAAAGAAATTCCATTAAAATACAAATAATTCGACTCTAGTCATCAACGAATAGCGACTCATAAATGCAATTTAGTTCCATTTTTCTAATTTTAAATATAAGCAATAATGCACAACAGACTCTAATAAAATATGCTTTCATAGTTCCCTTAATTTAATAAAAATTATTTAACCACAGATTACAATATAGAAAATAAAAATCATGCTTGCTGACAACGTTATACACAATTACTTCCAAAAATTCTAACATTTCTAACTTTATTATTTCAATGTTTACTATTAATAAGTTAGCTTCTCAGAAATGAAGTTATGATAAATCAAGAACAATTCGATTTCTGACTTAAAAGAGTCATCTATATTTATCACTTTGTTTTCTGAATGCTCTTTGAGAGTAGCTAATTTCGGCAAATTCCCCACACTAAAAGCATTCGCATCCACCTAATTGCTTATCATTAGCATATATCATTAAAAGGATTATTTTTGTCGTTAAATGTTGTCGTAAACGATATTCGATATCAAATAAAGGGAACACAACAAAAGAAACTATTTATTTACATGTCAAAACATCGGCAAAACTGTCCAAATTATAGCAATAAAGATTTTTTATGCTGAAAATGTTCCATTAAGTTAAATTATCGCAAAATGGTATTGTGTTTAAATATATGCGCTTTTATAGATTATGTCTTAGAAACAATCTTCAAAATATTTAATGGGCAGACAAACGGCAATAAATTGCAGAAAAATATTATCTTTTGCACAGTGAAAACAATTCTATGTCAGTCTAAGTTTAATAAGCATTATTGGTAATGATTACTTTGGAATAAATAAGATATCATTAATTTAGTCGATCAGAAAATACTGTTCCAATGAAATATAAATATAAAATTAAATTAGTTTAATAACACCTAAGGGCATTTCATTATCTTTAGTAGCAAGAGCATAATGATTGGTTATGTGCAACCTTGCTCCTCAAAATACAGGGTAGTTATAACTAAAATCCCACTTTGAAATCATTATAAAATAAAAACTACTAGGCCAAATGTTATCATGTAGTAGTTTAAAAGAGATTCTGGGAATTTTTCTACGGAAGAAAGTTCCATAACTCACTACCAGATATGAAATGGCGTTGTGTACTATACTGTTAAGCAAAACAGAGCATGAAGGCATCGATTTAAAATGCTTTTAATTGTTTCTGTTTAATTGTTATAAAATATGTTCAATGTGAGTTGTCTGAAAAGCACTGCTCGTGGTAATAATCTAAACAATTTGGTGGGGCTAAAAGTTGCGAGAGACCGTCATTTGCATAACTTTCCTCCTGATATACTAAAAGCTACGGTCAAAAATATAGTAATGCCATTTCACTTGCTTTCAGAAAATAGTGTAAGCCTCGTGAAAGTGCTTTATAACAGGTTTCAGAATCTGTTAAGCATATATCTTCATATCCTATTTGTTTAATTTTATTTTAACTATATTGCATATAGCGCCACCCCACCCTCTGGTTGTGAATTTTTGCACTTCTATTTTGGTGGAAAGAAATTCCCATGATCTACTTTAAACAATCAAAGCGTTTGATAACATTTGGTCCAGTAGTGTTCCCTTTTATGACCATTTAAAAGTGGAACATTGATTATAGCCATCTTGTACATCAAATACTATTTAGCTGAATAAGCATTCATTTCTCCTTTTATCGGATATATTACTCAAAATCCTCATGTCCCTACTAAGTTTTATAAGACTGATTATTGTAATGTGCTGCTGTGAGTTTCATGTGTTTGAGTCGACTGTATATTTTTCGTCATCATGTTAATAAAATTCGTTTTCTGTTACTAAAGGATCTGAAAATCTTGAAAAAAAAATCCCCGGAAGTGATTGTAATAATATTTATATCCTAGTAATTATGAAATGAGTTGAAACGTTCAAAGAAAATACAGAGCGATTTTTTCATGTTTTTGAGAAATGATTTGTACCCCCCCCCGTCTGAAAACTGGAATAGAATGAAGTAAAAATTACCCTAAAGAATTAAAATTAAGTTAAAAATTACCTGACTCACATGCACAAACATAGTAAAAACACATGCTCAAATTTAACAAAAACTAATGCTAAAACAGAAATTGTTGTCATGTTTAAGCAAATTGCCATGCTTAAATAGAACAATACTTTCTGTTTAATTGCTTTTCATTACTTTTCTACCATGCCGCATAGATAAAAACGGTTTAGTTAGAAAAAAAAAGTTTTATGTATTGAACTTTAATAAATCTAAGAAGTGGCGTTGCTTCTAGTTTAATATATTGAGGTTAAATATAAATTAGTCAAATTTATTTCAGTTACTATCTGGGGAAACTCATATTAATCAAACTATTTGCTGATGAACAATACCGGAGGAATTTCATTTTTATTTAAGACACTCATTCTCCTATTTTTTATTTTTATTTTCTAAATGTAAACTAGAAACAATGAGTAACACAATTGATAAAAAAAAAGTTTAATCGAGCGCACAAAGCATGGCTCTAATGAAATCCAAGCAGACCCAAATAATGAAGAAAGCAATAAATTGCAACCAATGGAACTAAACCCTTCCATGATGTCTTTAAACACGAAAATAAGAAGAGAAACAACACAAATGAAAACTTAATTGTCTCCTCATTCATTTTCCGTGGCGAAGAATCGGAGTGCTAAATATCTCTTGATTTTAATTAACATTTAGCAACTCAAAGCCCTCTTGCAAGAACAATGAAAACTTTCCGCAGGCCTGACGCCTATTCTGAAAGGATCAGGAGAAGGATTAATTACAACAATGGGTTTCCGGGATTCAGGAAACAAGACGCATTGTAACACAAAACGTCGAGTGTTATTTCTCAGTGAAAAATAACCCGAAACTACGTTTTTCTTGTTACATAAATTCCCTCTAAACGTCTCCATAATGGAACGAAGAACAAGTTGGAAAGTTTCTTTTTTTTTCTTCCACCGTGCTCGTAATTAAGATAAAAGAACTGATTTTAACTCCCTCAGTAGCTTAGAGAAATGTTTTTTTTTCTTTTTCTTTTTCTTTTATGAAGAAAAGAAGGTGGTACTCAAAAGGGGAATGATTTACGATGGATTTTCAGACAGAATTATTTTAAATATGAGCCATGCTTTAGTAAAATATCTGGAATATGAGAGGTAAGCGGTCGAAATGTGTGTTCTGAGTTCCCGCTCATATATAATGCAGGGGCTGTCAGAAAAGCAATTGGGAGGAAAGAGGTACGATTCGGAGATACGTAAATAAAAAATTTATTCAGCTGCTGGATTCATTAATTTCGTTCTTTTTGCCTGGAAACGATAAAATTGAAATAAATACTTTTAGCTTCCTTTTTTTCATAGGAAGCATTGGATGTAATCGTAACCATATGTCAAGGCTTCCGACAAAACAAAATGTTTTTACTGAGGTATAAAATTGGCATTTTTTATTCTTCCGAATTTTTTTTTGCTTATGTGTGGAGAGGGAGGGGGTCAGAAATAAATGTATACATTTTTAATCATTTTTAGAAATATTCACTTTTTATTGTACTAATCTGCTACTTTTATTATTTCTACATTCTGCGATTTAATGTGTATTTCTTTATTGTGAATAGTTTTGAATTTCAGCAACATTTTTCTGCTCTCGAAGCTGGCGCCACAAGAACCGATTAAAAATATAACAAAATAATAAATTTATTACTGAGATCTAAAAATATTTTACCGACATATTGCTGTTGGTAATACACAAGTATACAAAATTTGCATGCTGTAACAGATTAGAGAGTGAGTGAAAAATTAGTCACAAAAATATATCACCCATATTTATAAGAAATATAACAAGTAAATGTAAGAAGTTTTTGTGTAACTGCAGATTGCTAAAGACGATTTAAATAAATCTTTAAAAAAACAGATGTTGAAAATTGAAAGGTAATGTAAAATATAATCGTCTACCACAATGCCGTTTTCATTTGTTGGGATGGATAGGTTTACCTCAGAGCTCTAAAACAAGATGAAAACTATTTGTTTGTGATCACAATATAAAGTATATTTTAGGTCATTGATTAGATTTTCGTTATGATCATAAGTGACAATTTCATCTCAAAATAAAAGAACTTTTATACAAACGTTCTTGAAATCAAAACCATTTCATATCTCCTGGTTCTTCAGAATTTCAACCTTAATCCTGCAGATGACATGGCTGAAGGTATGCCTCATCTTTTCTGGTATTCTCTACCTCTAAGAAGTCATCCGTTGTATTTTAAGCATTTTATTCCCTTTTTTGCCTTTCTTTCATGTGTCTGCTGTATTTTTATATGATATTTGGTATCTGTACCCATTTTCTTTATGTGCATAAGAATTTTTACTTTTATTATAGACATTTTATATCCATTTTCTCATTTTCTAATACATAACGTATTTAATAGTTCAAGACAGCAATTTTAGTTTTGACTGTCGATTGACTTAGCATCCCAATTTAAACCTTTATTTCCATAAGTTACTGGAACATCAAAAAGCTAAAATAGTTGTTTTTTTCTTTCTAAATTAAAAGATATCTCCCATTCTTTAGTTAATAGCCGAGATGACACATATTAAAAAATTTCTGATAAATGCTGAGGAATCTAAGAAAATTATCTTTTTACCCAAATATTTCAGAATGAAGTATTATAATAAATGTATAGCTTAATTCTCAGTAATTATAAAAAAATCACCTAAATTTAGTCCAACTTGTAAAGTGAGCAAAGAAATAAGCTTAAAATGACATTTTAGATTCAGTGGTTTTCAGTTGCCTGCAAAAGTGTACCATCTCTTTTTTCCCTCTGAGGTTCCATGGAAATACATTGGTATTCATACACATACTTAACAAACTTATGGTATAGCTTATCAATTACTGTCATTTCTATAACAGTGCTGTATTAAAAGCTGTTGCCTTTTTGGGTGTGTAATTTTATTTCAAATATTTTTATAACTTTTTTCTACATTATGAACTTTATGTAGAACAAGGAGTTAAAAGGTCGTGAATGAAAGACTGAAAAATAACAGATCGTATTCAACAAGATGATATATCTGTTGATGATGATCTGTTCATATTCATTGTTTAAATTTTCTTTATGCCAGTTCCCGTTTCTGTATCTTTGTTTCCATTTATCTGTTGGTTTATCCAGAATGATTAAAACATAATCATAACCTCTAATATTTATCTAATACTATAATACCAGGAATGGTTGCCAAGTCAAAAATCGCCCCAGAATTAATAAACTCCGGTAAACTTGGGGGTCTGGGGTTTTTGGCCACGAGGAATTGATTGGCGCCGGTTTTGAAGCGCTACGGTCGAGCAGTTCGGAGTTACAGATAGGATATTTTCAAACTTTATTAGTTCGCCATAATGGCTACTTAAATTTTCAAGCGGTAACGTGCTGCCATCTATAGCCAATATGGCGAACTAATAAAGTTTTATGTTTATGCTGTTATAGGTTTATAATATGTTTCTTATGTATGTATATATGTTTGGTTTTTCTAAATAAATTTGTCAAAAATATTGAACTTCAACACACTTCAATCTTTACCTTTGTATAGAATAGTTTCCTTTCCAAACTCTAACTTTGTTTAGAATAGTTTACAATGGTGCACTTTAACCGGTTATCTTTTCACCAATGGTTTCACAAATTTTCTTATGAAATGCATTGTTTTGATAAATCACAATTGAAAATTTAAATCTTCGAGTTAGCTTCGATACCTGTTTTCTCCGAGCGGAGCTCGGTCACCCACTGGTGGTATTAATATTAACTACAGCACTTCCTGCCTCTATTTTTAAACTTTTATATACGCTGCTGGACAGTTACTAAGGAAGACGTGATTTATTCAAAATTGCGTCTCAGAAAACTGACCAATAAAAGTAAATTCCAGTTGAGAAGGAGTGGTAGGCCAAGATTCGTTATCTGTATATAGCATACAAACTCATACGGAAATTCATGCTGTCTGATTTTCTGACCTAAATTAACGCAGGATGTTATAAAAGTTTTTTCCCTGAAATTCTGTTTGATTTTGGCAATAATTAAGAGCAATATTTCAACAAGACATCATTTTAGTGCCTAATATTCTGGACGAGCAATCGGACGATTGGAAGCCGGTCAAAGTGCCACCACTCTAGCTGATGCAATGGGTATAGAAAAAGTGTCATTTTGCAACTAAAGAAGACCACTGAAGGTAAAAATGTTTTGAAAAAGCATGCCAGGGATCGTGGTAGGAGCACTACACCTTTAGAGGATTGCTATGTAGCACTCGTGAAAAAAGGAAAATAAATTTAACACCTGGCCAAATAGTTGCAAATATTGCTACCGCTACTAGTGATCATGTTTCTGTAAGATCTATCTCACAGCAATTAAATAAAGTTGGTTTGTATGCACGGAAACCTGTTCGTTGCTTTCCACTTCAACACACCATTGTCATGAGAGATTAAGCTGGTATAAGGGACATGTTGGTTGGGATATCCAAAATTGGTTTTGAGTGATGTTCTCAGAAAATCTCGTTTCATTGTGGCAGGTGATTATGTCCACCAATTATTTGGAGAGAACTTCGAACATGTTATGCACAACAATTTGTTAGTGAACGCGATCGGTACAACACAGGCGTGATGATGTGGGCAGGCATCATGCACAATGCCAAAACAGCATTTCACATCTTTGAGCGAGGAGACATTACATAGCAACGGTATAGAAGAAGGTTATTCTGGATCATGTTCATCTTTTTAGGGGTATTTAAGTCCAGACTGTTCCTTTACGGACGATGAGGCACTGTCAAACAGAAGTGTTGTGGTATCAGATACATTTCAAATTGAAAATATTGTCGGCATGCAGTGGCCTGACCTAAATCCCATTGAACATGCCTTGGATGTTATTGGCAGGTTTGTTTCCCAAAGAAATATACCCCTACAAACAATGATATAGCTCAAAATCGCCTTGAGCGTGGTGTGGGACAATATCCACCAAAAACTCCTCTATAGTTAGTAGAGAGCATGGGGAATAGAAGCAAAATGTACATTAGGATCCGTGATCATCACACATCTTACAAATGTACTCATATCTGCATCATTCTGATCTGAAAGTCAATTTTTGTAGGGCTAATCGGAAATTATGCAAGGAGCATCTTTTTCTTTATTTTTACTTGTTTAATTCTTCGATGTGTGGACATAATACACCATTTTGGATTGTAATAAATACATATACTCCCTACTAAATATGTACTTAGTTTTATTTCTTCAATCATTGTCTATACTTAATTATTCCGAAAAACGTAATGTTCCTTAGCGATTGTCAAGAAATGTAGCTGCTAACGAATCTTAATGCGATGTTTGAAATACTACATAGGGATTCATTCCTTTAACTCTTTGATGCCCGAATGCCTTCCAGGCTTAACGGTAATATTATCTTACGCTCGGTATTTACACCCCGTTTCATAGAAGTGTTCTTTACATTTACCAAAATCAGATATGAAATTCTTTCAATGATATTAAATATTGTTCCATCGAAATTTATAAGAGATTTAATTTCTGTCATTTCCTGATTTCCAATCATTTAAAAAGATTGATATTTGTCTGTCAAATAAGACCTTTTTCTGAATATAACACACACACACACACACACACACACATATATATATATATATATATATATATATATATATATATATATATATAAATTCTATTATTTAATGAAATGGAGCGCTGAATCTTTTTTTATTATTATGGTAGTCAAAAAAGGGGAGATCAAGATCAACAATATTTTTATGAAATTTTGCATTTTACGTACAAATAGCCCATGAACCTTTAAACAAAACTACAATTAAATTTTTAAAGAAGTTTCGAGCATCGAAGGTAAATAACAAAATAAAATTGTTAATACGAGTTTCCATTTATATTAAGAATAGAGTAGTATCAAATATATGATTCAAATAACTCTAAAATTTATCTCTCTCTCTGATTTAAATTTGTATTCTCTCTCTCTCTCCCTCTCTCTCTCTCTTTCTCTTTCTCTTTCTCTCTCTCTTTATATATATATATATATATATGTATGTATGTATGTATGTATGTATATATATATATACGTACAATTTTTTTAAACTAATTAATTACTTTAGCCAATTAACCGAAATCTTTCTTTCTATGTTTCTGAAAACTAGTCTCCTTAATAAATATTTTTTTTTATTTTTTTATTTTCCATCTCAGTAAAGAACTGTTTCTTTTTCACTCACTAAATGCCATCCTGTTTTCCTATTTAGAATTTTAAAGTGCGATGCATAGTCAGGGAACATTCTTAATTAAAAGAAATTAATTCAGTAGAGAGGCAATAATTTGTTATTTTAAGCAAAGATAGCTTGCCATTTGTGAATAGCTGCAGTTAAGTTTTGCAATTTAGCTATCTTCAAAGAAAAACTTTATATTAGAGATATTAAATAAGCAAAATGAAAATTTTGCCTTTGAAAAGATATAATATTATAAGAAATAAAAAGCATAGTAGCCTACGCATTATTGTTTGAGATTTTGTATTTTTTTAAGTCATTAATAGAACTAAAATGGATTTTTTCGGAAACCTTTTATTACTAACGTTGTTTTTCTAATACATTTCTATAAAAACACTAGATACTTTTAATGTTTAATCATCTATTGACTGATAATATTATATCTATCTATTGATTTAGGTAAAATCTAAAATTTAAAAATATTTTAATGTCATCGAAAATAAGCAATTTCTAAAAATTTTGAAATTCGTGCATTAAGAAATGGACAAAACTCGATTATAAATAACTTGTATAATCAAATGATATGGAATCAAATTAAATTAGAGTGTAAAATTCAATTTCTTCTCTGTGTACCATAATAATATTTTTTTATGAATTGCAGCAGAAATAAGAGTATCATCACCAAACAAAGAAGCATCCTTTTTCACCAAGGTATTCTGTAAGAAGAAATATATATCTTATCTTATATCATTTCTAATGTTATATTGCGATTTTGATTCCGAACATAGTTTGGTATCAATTGTTTCATAATATGAAATGTTTTCTTTTTTTTCAGTTAATAGTATCAAAATTTAAAACACAGTTTTGTTGTTGCTGTTTCTCATATGTCCACTTTTCTACCGAAGAATTAATTTCTATATCCGCATCTGCATACTTTATAAAGTATTTGTATTGATTATTTCTTATTATTATTCTAATTTCAATTATTTGTAGATTAGGATAATTGCTAAATATATGACGAATGTTTTGAGAATGTGTATTTGGATCTTGAACCATGAAACTGCTATAGCGTTATGCATTAATGATACTTACCATCCAAGATATAAAATGCTCCCAGTCATTGTCAATATTTACTAAAGTTTTAAATGCTTCATTTAAATGCTTTTAAAGTTTTAAATGCTTTAATTTAATGAGTGTTGCATAAATATAACATATTGCACAAAAATTACATTCAAACAATCATAAGTAAGAGGATTGTTTTTGATTTCAGTAACGAAGGAAAAGAGAGCATGTAATCAACAATTTAAACAATTAAAACATTTTTTAAAATTAAAAATGGTTTTGGCACTATAATTCAAAAATTGAAAGCAGGTTGTTAGTCCTAAGTTAGTTCTCCTAGTCCTAAGTCCTAGTTGTTGTTTTGAGTTTATGAGTACTTTTAAAATTAAAACTTAGTAAGATTTTATACTTATATGAGTTTCTTACGAAAGCTGTTTACTATAGTCAACATATTTTATCAGAATTGTAGATTATATTCATTAGTGTAGTATAGTTCGTTTAGAAGTGTAGAATATATATAGTAGAAAGCATTTGAATTAAAAAATAATTTCTGACATTAGATTTTGTTTATGTCTCTTAAAAAGTAGTATCTCTCAGACTATAATGACATACAAAAAATGAGTCGTGCTTATATGGGAACATTCAAAATTGGAAGGGTTATAGTAATTACAAAGCTATTTTCCAGTATATTCATCAACAATAATAAATCACTTTCATTCAATATTTTTTTTTGTATTCAATTGCGAGTAAAACCTACCATTTCTACATAGAGGATATAATAAGTTTAACTTTTTCAGCATGGAATTGAAAAAGTTGTATGAGTTAAAATTTTGTTTTTTACTTATAAATGAAATATAACTAATATTGGAAACACGATTAGATTTATGCAATAGCTGATCAAAATCTTCCAAGAAAATGCGTTTCTTTTATGTTGAAATGTTTTCTTCATATATAATACTTTATCAAACTAATTAAAGAATAAATATAATAATATTTCACATGATTTTATTAATTATCATCTTTTAAATATTCCAAAATGATCTAATATTGCTGAATAGCTTCTGACAATAATGAAATGTTTGGTATTATAAACAGTTTCCAAAATTATGTAAAATGATTTTTTTGTGTTTTAATTATCATATCCTTTAATAAATAGATCCATACGCAAATATTTATTAATTTCTGGCAGATTAAATAGATATAATAATATAGGAAATGAATCAATTTGACTCTCTAAAGTATTAAGAGAAGGACAATTTCAAAACCTTAGGGCATGGACAGATTCTAAATTGTAAGAGAATAAGGATCATTTCGGCAATATATCAGAGTTTCCAAATGCCAGCATTTTTACCATTAATTAGTAGCAATGTTTAGTTAAATCATTTGCATTCATCCATTGGGAAACAGGCGAAGTACGAAATTATTTTAAAATGCTATAAACTTTTATTGACTCACTGATTCTTTCATATAGCTTATGGCTTCACCTATAAGTTAATGTAAATATTCAAGATTATAAATTGCTAAAATTATACAGTCTCTAAAATGTGTATTTACTTATCTGACGTTTTAATTTATTGTCTTGTTTTCATTTAAGTTACAATTATTTGGCATCATTCGATTGCTAGAATTTGCCATCGGCTATTATCAGTGATAAATTATTTGAGAGAATGTAAACAATCTTAAGAAAGCAATAAATCTGTTTGGAGGAATTCGAAAATATATGATTATTGTAACTGGTGTCTGATGTCAAAATCCGTTATAGATTTATACTGTGATATAACATTTTGAAAAATTTGATACATGTGATATATTTATTAAGTTATGTAGAAATATTTATTTCATAACATAAAAGTTTAATTAATCTGAGGATTCTATAAAATATTATTATATCTGTTCATTTAAATTAAAGTGGGTGAATTATTTGAAATATTTCTACAATGTTTGCATTTCAAAAATATGTAATCGAATAATGCTTCATACAAATATTGTGTTACTTAAGAATTCTTATTATGTTTATTATAATTAGTACATTATAAATTGTTATCAGAAAGTATACCTATATTAAAAGATATCCCTTCATGTTTTTATACAGTACATATGGATTTATTCTTACTTTCTAACGAATCATTTTTTCCCCAAAGCAATATCAAAAGACTTTTTATTCGTATGATTGAAAAAAACACATTTTCTAAATTTTCAGTGGTATAAACGAATACATAGATTTATCATTTCTACAGTAGTGTTTCCGACATAATTAATGTTTACGCAATAAATTAGCCTTCATATTTGGTTTATTTGAAGATAAACTAGTTTTATTCTAGTATTAAAAATGTTAATTTATTCTTAATGATAAGGATTATTGTATCTGTGCACCTTTTATTATCATTTTTATAGCTCTACTATTTTTCATAGAACTTTGCAATTACATTTTGTCGAATTCTTATTATTTATCCGTAAAAGATTCTTTACTGCAAGTTTTAAATCCTATTCAATGCTAGTTTTCTGGTCAACCTACTAAATATGATCATCTTCTTTTTGGCCCTGAATCTGATAGCCCCATTATGTTACTGGTGGAGGGAAGAATTAAAAATAAAAACTCTTAGGCAGGCAATCATGCGTTGTATTCAATATTTCAAAGATAAATTTCTCTATCCCTGTAGATAAAGAAGGCAATGTAAGGTTCAAAAACATTTTCAAGCATCTAAATAGCGGTAATAACACACACAGAAATAGTTTGATTATTTTGTAACCTGCTATTGAAACTCGCATAATCCTATATCATCATAAATAGGGTAAAACCTTTTATTCAAAGAAGGAATAGCTTTCATATAGATATAATATTTTTTTCTTGTCCATTCATTATTTCTTTTTTTCGTAATATTCGGAGCATACTATTAGAAAATATTGTAATCATCACAAAGTTCAACTCGAGATTTCGATGAATCTCTTACACTTGATACATCCTTGAGTCTTCAAAACGCACTTTTTCGTATAATAAATGTCTGATCTTGATGTTCTTACCTCATAAATATCTGATATATACAGGTGAAATTCGGTGTGTAATTTCTACTCTATATTGGTAGATTTCTGAAAGCCTTAAAACAAAATCTATGCGTTGAATTTTGTATGCATCACCGTGATGAAGTGAGTCTGTAGGCTCAGGCATTTTCAGGGCTAAAAGAATAATATTTGGCTCATAAATGTAGTATTAAAATGTTGAAATGAGTCGAATTATGATCCAAATCCATCCAAAAGTTAACTGTTCTGACGGTCTTTGCATTTGAATGCAATAATAATATAATACTATGGATTTTAAAGTTTGTTTTGAAAAATTAGTTTAGTTGATTTAAGACTGCTCAAAATCTAGTAAACTGGAATAATGTATTTATTTGCAACTAGATTTGAAATATAACCTCCTTATAAATTTTATATTTCAAATAAGTACTTTTAAAAGGTTTTTAAGAACAGAAATACTAAAATGTAAATCATCTGTTACAAGAGTGACTTGCACGGAGATATAGCTAACTATACATAATCTCACATAAAATATTGTGTATCTAAATGCATGCATACGTTTGTTTGAATACTTTTCTCATAATATTTCGTTAAATGAATATTTATTAACTTCCAGGCGATTAAATAGGTACAAGATACTTAACAGACGAATCAATTTCAGTCTCAAAAGACTCATTAAAGTAAGGAACATTTTCCAGACCTCGAGGGCAGGTACGGCATTTAAAAGTGTTCGAAAGAGGAAAAGTATACTTTGGGCAATATAATGTCGTCTCGAAAAGACTCGGAAAGAGATTTCAAATGTTCCACTCAAGAATTTTTACTTTTAATTAGCGTTGTCGGGTGTTTGGTCAAGTCTTTTATCTTTTTCTCACATGCA
>JAPMOQ010015914.1:915087-929133 GCA_026543055.1 Argiope trifasciata | reverse complement strand
CATGCATTTCCATCTAAATCACTTCATAATTCAACCGTGACTATAAGATGTTAAAATTTTTATTGCCAATGAGTTAACAACTGCTCCACCCTTAGAAATCAGATGAAATTAATTGAATGTAATTTGTCATAAAAGAGAGCCAAATGTATCGACGAATATATTTTAATTCTAGTAAAAACTAGAAAAGCATAAAGAGAATCAATTGAAGATATGTAATTGTGCTGTCTCTTTGAATCTACATTTTTTCGTAGATGGTATAATGAAAAAGTAAAGCTATATGAGATTTAAAAGGTTCTTATTTCGTACTAAGAGCAAAGATGATGTACGCAAGGTATTTAACATTCAAGCATTTAATATGATAAATGAATATTAAAAAATCCTTTTTTTTCTGAATTAAATTATTGATTTTTATACTCATTTTTTTTGTTTGAATATTTCTATAATGTTTTAAAGCTCTTTCAAAGATTATTTAAGTTACTGATTATCGCATAAAGTAAAATAAATGACATGCGTATCCTCATTAATTGTTTTTGCCAGTGTAGTTAGATACACTATCATTCCTAGTTCGATGCTTTCAGAATTAAATTTATTTCAGATTCATAAAATTGGTATGGGAGTTAGAATATTTCTCCTAAAATAATAATTAATTATGACGTATTGGCTTTGATGAATGAGCATGCATTTCATGGTAAGCGTGATAATTTATGCATTCTGTCGTTGAGATTTTTGTTATAAACATGACTTGAAAATTGCTTGAATTAATAATAGTTACATAATCCCACGTGTCAAACGTTTTCTGCCGGGCAATGTCTATCTACTAATAATTCATTCAATTTTTCTTCTAAAATCACGCAATGATATTATTTATTATGTTTAATGGTCTGCTCTTATTTATGAGTATTGAAAAGTATAATAATCATAATGACTAGTGTAGTATAATTGCAATAATAAGTCTTAAAATTTCATATGAATTTGTTATGGTTTATATTAGGTTTAAATCTGCTAATTTTTAAAAACTATTTTTAACCAAATAGAATGTATCTAGTAATTTAGACACAGTTTTGGAGGTGTGTTTATCATTAGTTTATATGTTAGGTTTGAGATTTAAAAAAAATAACTAAATTTTATGACTCTAGGAGAAATTAATATCTATAACATTTAATTATAATCAATAAAATTTTCCTTTGAATTATTGAAAATTATAACTTATTAAGTATTATTGCATATATTGTTACTTTGTTTTTCAAAACTGGCCTCCATATTATGCAGATTTGATTTCTAAACAAATGTAGAGCTTAAAAAATAAATATAAGTATAACTTTTAATATAAATGCTGTATACTGTTACACCTTGACTATGCGGAACTATATCGATCGAAATATCTATTAAGTGAGTCGATATGAAAAAATCAACTTTACTATTTCTTTTTAAAGTAAAATCTGCGAATCAATTAGAAAAACATATTAAAGTTTCGATCCGTTTGTCATTGAGCGAAGTATTGTGCAACGACCTTATCGGAAAATAATAGTTTGTAATGTAACCGTATTATAATACTATGGAGATACTGCTTTCATCAAGGTGACATTTGAATCATTCAACGAATTTATATTTTAATCGAAGATTTCTACTTATTTTTGAACGAAAAGTTGAGGTTTTTTCAGCAGATGAAAATATCTTTTGAGAAGATTCTGTAAGAATCATTAAGAAAATGCTCGAAAATCAGAAAATTCTTACATCTTCTACACTTTTTACCACTGATCAATGCTATTGGAAGGATCGTTTAAAGGTTTTTATCTAATAAATTATATACCTTTTCTATTATTATCAAAATTTGAAAAAATAATTGCTTTAACGCCAGATACTATCGACACATTCATATATAAACAATTGTGCTATTTTTTGTTCTATAAAAATGTTTTTTATAGACAATTCTTTGTTCGTTTGTTTTTTCTCTCAAAAATATTTAATTTTGAAAAGAAAAAGCAAGTAAAAGTTTTAATAACACAAGATTGCCGTAGTCAATATAATAGTATGTCATTATTTTTATCTATTACATTTTTAAGAATTATTCTTCTTAGAAGACTTGAGTAAAGTACAAATAATTTTGTTAAAATTATTAAAACGTGGCTACTCTTTCAGTTCTTTTTTACGATTTGAAATAAAATATTGTGTACATTTTTCAAAGTAAAATCAATAATGCTTTAAAATTCAATTTTTTAAAATATCATTTCCATTATCGAGTTTTCGCATAAAAGGTAGTTTTTTTAAAGAAGTAAATGACAATTGTTAATTTTTTTGGGTAGATATATGTTGCAGTTAATATAATTAATAAGGTATAATGAATAATAAACGTGGTCGCTATTAATTATTATTTGCAATTATTAATATTAGTATAAGTTTTAAATATTTATCATTAATCATAGTCACGTAATCACATAGATCATATCATATATAAGCATATGCATACTTCAGAAGAAAAAACCAATTCAAAGTGCTAAAGATAAATGCTTAGCCAAAGCGCAAAGGATATTTAAAATTATAGATGACAGCCTCCAGGAAAATCAACTAAATCGCATCATTTTGACTACATCACGTCTTTCACACTTCAAGTAGGGGACTACCAGCTTGCTTAATGAATTAGGTTTTCGCAATCACCTCGCTTATTAAGTAATTAGTTGGCAGCTTTAAATTATTTACAGGATGTGCTATTATCAGCACTGAAAGCGCACAATTTTGCAGATACATGAAATTACCCTTGGAATGTAAATTATCCGTTTGATGGAATGTTCGTAGCTTCCGCGGAATTTCGGCCAACCTCCACTCACTTGAATTTGTGGTAGAGTGGAAGGTTATCGCGGTTTCTAGCGCCCCTTATCAGTAATTAGCTACAGGTGTGGCCGTTTTGGGAAAGTGCTGGGAAAGTTTGTGGAGTGAATGAGTGATGTACTTTTGATGATTATGATTAATTATGAGACTATCTCACCTTTTAAGATATGTAATTTTCTCTTTAATTCTTTGCACTTAATTCGGCAGCATTTAAAATTTAGGTAGCTAATTACTTAGTTCAGGAAGAAGGTACAAGATGATGTCCCGGTAACAAAATGAATGTTAATCTATACTTATAATAAAGCTCAATGTGTGTGTGTGTGTGTGTGTGTGTGCGTGTGTGTGTGTGTGTGTTGGCGCTCTACAGGCCAGACCGTTGGACCTACAGCTACCAAATTTGGTACATGTATACCTTGGAGGTCCGGAATGTGCACCTCGGAGCCCCTTTTTCGAATTTTTAATTAGAATTTGATTTAATTAAAATTTAAGCAAAATTTCGACGTTTTTCCGCTATAACTTCCGAAAATATAATCGCATAAACATGATTTTTACATCAATTTAAAGATTAAAAAATTAGCTTTCTAACGGTATCAGTGTTTTTAATTTATAAAGTAAGCTTCTATTTTTAACGAATTTTTAAATAAATATTCTAACCATGTTTTTAGCACGTGACTGGATAAAATAAAAGAATGCCGGAAGTACGAATAAAAAAACTATCATCGCAAAATAAATCTAAAGAAATGATACTTTGAACACGTGACTGGATAAAATAAAAGAAACAAAAAAAATGTGATATTTTCGAAAAAAATAAATGTAACGCAAAGGTTTCTATGATTGTTTGCAATACCTATATCATTAATTCCATAAATTATCTTGATTTACAATAAACCTGATTGATTTTAGACAGGATATGCATTGAAATCCCGACTTCATGGCATATTTATGTAATCGTTTGCGATATCTGTATCATTAATTCAATAATTTTTTCCCTTTTTCGCTTTTTTTAAAAAACATATTTAACATTTGGGCAATATCACCGAAAAAAACATTTTTAATATTTTGGAAGCATAATCGATAAATTATTAGAGCGTTAAACTCAAAAAGTTTTTCCGAATAAAGTTACCGACTCTTTAACTACTAATAACTGAATCTTTTAATTTTAACTATTTCTTAAATTTTGGCTAATGAATATATGATTTAATTGAAAATTTTAGAACGCATTACTCATGATGAACCAGCTGGCTAGTATCTCAAATAAAGAGAATAAGTTTAAACTTTGTTTCATCACGTCATAGGTATTAATACTTCATGATGGTACTGTTAATAAATTTAACTCTGTTAAATATTTAGCTTTCAAAAATAATTATTAAACTGGATTTTCTTATTTTTATTTTTAAGTCTGGCAGTCAGTTTCATGTCTATGTTAGAATATATACCTGAATTCAGATAGTTGTTTTCCATAACGACTTCCAGAAACCTTTGTGAAATCTATGAATCATATACTGTGAATCTAATCTATGAATCATATTCTATGAAATTAATCTTAGAGTCATATTTTATGAAATTAATCTATGAATCATGTTCTATAAAATTAATCTATGAATCATATTCTGTAAATCCTAACTTATGAATAGTAATACATGAATCATATTCTTTGAGCCTTAGTTTTTTTTCAGTTTTTGAAGGCATAATTTCAAATAGTCGAATGATTATTATTTAAAAATTTTCAAACACAACTATCAAATTTATTTCATGCAGTTCATTCCATTATTTTTACTATCACATTTATCAGACAGGCATAATAAATGTGATTACAAATCTTCGACAATATCAAACGCCGATTATTATACAATCTCTTGCTCGACCACAATATTGTCTTTTTGCATACTATGTATATAGTATATTGCATAAATTAGCATCAATGCAATGGAATGATATGAAAAATCATATATAAACGATTTCGAAAATACTCAACAGAATCTCAGTTTTAAAGATTTAAGATTTCTTCTTATTGCAGTCTGGAACTTATGATTGATTCAAAATAAGACTGAAGATATTATGGGTATTTTTCAGAAGGTTGGATATAGCAATTTGTAAAAAATTTCTGTACAATGTACAAAAATTTCCTTCTTTCTACTATAGCATTCATTTCATAAATTTAAGTCCATGCGTTTACTCGTATGAGAAAATATATATTGGTAGGCCATTGACTTTTTAAATGATTTAGTCAATAGATTATAAAAATCTACATTTTTCTACCTGCTAGCTCTATGTACCAAATTTAATTAATCTAAATCTCTTAAACTTGTAATAACCGTGTTACTATCATCGTATACTTAAACACTGCACACCCATACTCAGTCTGAAGGGATTTCATTCAGCATTTTACAGAAATCTACAACTTGTTGCATATTAACTATATTTAGACAATTAACATTTATTTATTGACTATATTTAGACAATTATATTTTTAACATTTAAAAAACGTAACGATGCCAAATGATTCGATAATTCCTTTATTTATCAATAATCATGTTTTCCTATCCTAAAAAGCCTGCGTCTGGAAAATTCAATTGTGAGCAACTTTTCTAAGTGTTCACCGGCAAAACTAACAAATTGATTTTCTGAGACATTTACCCAGCATATGATAGAATAATAATAATTGCAATTTTATCAAGAAGCTTTACAATTTCCGCAGTTTCTACAAATTACTTTTTTTGTATTTTAATGTTTCTGAAAGTTAACTGTCAAAGTAAATTATGCAACAAAACTTATTAAAGCTCAGAATTTCTTTTAAAGGCTAAATAACAGGAATGATCGCTTAAGCTAGTAATTATTAGTATTTACAAAGTGCTTACCAAAAGTTAATGCAAATATAGTAGCAGATATATCGATGATGATATGAAAATTCATTAAATTATGCTTAATTAAATTTAGCAAAAGCGTTCAATCTCTGTGTTTATTACTAAATCAGTATGAGCAGACTGAATCAGTATGACAGTCCTGAACAGTCATTAATCCTTTTATCCAACACGGGGCTTTGTCACTGGGTTTACCAAGGAGTCATTTTGAACTCTCTGAGAAATTGTTTCGTTAATTTTTTCAGGAAAATCAATGTCATATTTTATGACAATTTTTAATTAATTTTTGCTCACATTTATAAAACATATAATCACAAATCTTATCTTTTTAATTTTTTTTAGATTTGGAAGAATATATAGTGTATACCTACTTTTACACAAGGGGTCAATATTATTAGTCGAATAAATATTGTTGAAAATACATATATCGATGTTTTAACCAATGAGGAGGTGACATTTTAGGATTTGACTGGGGATGTATAGTCTAGGAGATAGCATTTTACTTACTCTCAAATTTAATTTTAACTAATGAAAGCATTAGTATGAAATACGTTTTAGAATTCTGTAGATTCATATTTAATTTTTCAGTATACAAATGTATATAGAAAGTAATATAAGAGCACATTCAGCAATTATATGAAAATAAAAATACAAAATTTACAATTAGTAAAAGATACCCCTTTTTTATTGACATCATTGTTTTTTGAGATTACTCTAAGCATACAGATTAAATATTAAAATAAAAATAAGTCTATAAATTATGAAAATATTTTTCTTGGAATACTAATATATGAAGATTTTTTTTTTCAAAATGCATTGTTACAAGAAAAATTAATTAAATTTGAACATATATATTAAAATATGAAAGTTTTTTTGAAAATTTTGAAAATGCATCGTTGCAAGAAAAATTAATTATATTTGAACATTTATTTTACAATGAGAAATATCATCTAAAAAATTATCCGAGCAATTGCTCAAATCCCTTTTTGCTTCGTTTAAGAATCTCTGCAACTCTGCTTCATAAGGATAAACATTAGGTTGGATGATATTTCAAGCATCAAGTCTTAGAGCCATCTGTTAAGCCTTGTTTAATACTGGGATACTATGAAAGATGTACGGTCTTACAGACGTCGTTCAAAGAAATAGCTGAATTTTTTTAAAAAAAAACGTCAGCTGAAACCGGTTGAAAAAATGCACGTGCATTGAATGTCAGGAAACAGTAAGATAAAAGGTCCATCCATTCTGTTGAGCTAAAAATAGAATAGGCGTGATCGAATGTCCATTGTTAGGGGTCTGACAGACAAAGTATAGGTAGTTAACGGTAAACGTATAATGGCTTGATAGAGAAGCCCATAGATTTAGGTATAAATAGAGAAATATGTATGTGTTAATAAAAAGTGCGTATGAGAATCAAGAAAACGAAGCCAAAAGCCAGTTAGATAGAAGCTATTGTTGATTGTTAGTAGGAAGATGCGTGAATAATGTTTTGGTAGAAGAATATATGACATTGAAGACCTGGATTAGAAGATGCACACTTTTTGTGAATAAACCCAGAGAAACTGCCCTTTCATCAAACCATACCCTAACAAATATATTGAAAACATACTTTTTTTTCACGCTTTAACTTCATAATAGATAGGTCAATCTATATTTTTTTTTCTAATTAAATACCGAAAGATGTCGTTTTGACCCCTTTGGTAGAAATAGGCATGTGTCAACCCATGGTAAACTTACTGTTAGTTTGAAATTAAATTAGTCATTTTAGTGACTATCGCATTATGTTCTTTTTAACAGCTCATTTTTACTTCAGAAATCATAATTCTTCTTAATCAATTTAAGAAAAAAGGAGTGTATTTTGGTGGACTATAGACTTGTGGGTTTTTTTTTTGGAACTTCGCACTTATGCATAGACACGACAACAACAACAACGGGAGTGTATTAAAATGCAGTATTTTGTAAGTGAGGTACAATAAGTGTAAATTGTAAATCTATTGCAAAGGAAGTATTTTTAGACTTTTTTTTAATATCTAAAATACATGTTGATGTTTTTTATAGAGCTTCTCATAGAAAATCCTGTTGGCAATATCAGCGATTTTAAGCCAATAGTGCGTTTCTTTATTTTTTAGTACGTCAGGGCCAAGAGTAGAACTAAGCTATTCATGGATCACCTTCGCTTGCATAATCCCTTTTAATATGACGCATGATCACACATCCCAGAGATAGAGCACAAATGCCAAAGCGGGATTCGAACCCGGGATGTCCAAATGAAGAGGAAAATGCCCACCTCTATACCAGGACGCCGGTGACTATGCGATTTAGAATCTAGTAAATTGTTGCTGTTTATATCGACAAATATCAATAAATACAAACGCAAATAGCTAGTGTTACAACAAAATCTAAGAAATAATAATTTTTTCCCAAAAAGTCTAAACAAGATCGTTGAAAAAGCAGCAAAGATTAACGAATTTTGCATTTTATTTAATCTTGTTAGAGAGAATAAAGATATATCTCTTTTATTTTGTAATACGCCAACACCTATAAATTAACTATTTCCTGAAAAACTTACTCTCATGAATAAAAGATCTCGGAGCAAATTCCTGATGTCCAATTTAAGAAAACGGTAGTAGTAAGAATTTTCTAATGAAATCTGATCTCATTCTTTATAAATTTAAAGAAAGATACGGTTTAAGGATTCATTTCACTTTGCTTTATTATTTGGATTGAGTAAGAAAAAAACACACCTTGTAATTTTTTTTCACTGCTCAAATTAGAAGTTTTATTTGACTAATGCTATTAAGGTTGGTTTTTTATCATCTTTAATTATTTTTTTAAAACAGAAACTGCTATACTTAGTTAGTTTATTAAAATAATTTAAATTGAGTTAAACCAGAATTTAAAAAATCCCCATTTTATTGAGATGCGTGAAACAATCTGTGGATAATGATGGAAGAAAAATCAAAGAATAATATCTACTTTAATTTCCTAAGTATTATCGTTCTCTTTAACCCTTTAGTTTGTAACCTGACACAACTCAAAGAAATTTTATTTACTTTTAAACGCCACCATAACCTATCGTAAACAATGCAATTCTGAAAAATATGTGTGATATTACTTTGATGAAAGCTTGAAACAAGGTGATACTGTTCTATGATCTCCAATTTAATGCGAAAAAAGCACAGATATGTCGCGTTTTGGAGGAAATCAAGCCAAGAATTATAAAAGTTTAATTCCGAAGTATAGGCATCTGTAAAGCATGTCACTTAATTGTGAACTAATAGCTTATTTCTAACAAATTAGAGATAAATATATAGTTCTAATTAGGAAAGGTTTCAACTGTTATGACGAATTGTTCATTATATAACTTCAGTCTACAAACGAATTGCAAGATAAATTAGTAAATCTATAATTCCTTTATTTTTCTTGGTCTTCGTCATATTTTGTAAAATATTACCAATATTATAGGATTATCACATTATAGCATTTTAAAGAGGAAAATTGCAAACATGTGAAACAATCTGGTTAAATTTAGAAGATGGGAATTTCTTCTGGCTTATGTGTTTATTATTATTCTGGCTATATATATATATGTTTCATTCATTTTTTAAAAACATTCAACATAAAAGTTGTATAATTAGCCAGTACAAGTTTGTAATTCAAGACAAAAGGAACATTTATGAGTGCAACAAAAATGCACAATATTCTCATAATTTGAGTTTTAATCTAAGACATAATTTTTATAACATCGCACGAATCTGTAGCTTTAAAAATGCATAGGCGCTTCAGAATAATACATTAATAATCACAGCATTCAAATTGCTAACTAACCAGATGTTAGAGGAAAGAGTAATGTCTGAGTAAATGTAAGGAATTTTATGAAATTTATTAGTTTATCATTCTGTTAGCAATTCTTACTTTAAATTCCCACATTAACTAAATTCAACTAAAATTATCTTAAAAGTATACATTAAAATTTCAAACATATTACAACACTGTGCTTTTTTCGGCAAAGAAGATACATTTTTTTCAAATGAGAGAAAGTTACATTTTTAACATTTCTCAGTAAAAACTGCCATGAAAACTTCATGAAATCCGATTTTACCGTTATCCATTATTTATATTAATTATTACATTTTTCTGTTATTGTTCCAGAAAACTCAGGGGTACTTGTGCATTAATTAATAATTAATAATATTTTGTTTGAAAAAAGCCAATAAATTTCCGTTCACATATTCCAGCTTAATTCTTCATCTGCTCCAATTTGGTACCTTGTCAATTGATTCAACAACATTTAAAAGAATATATCAACATTTGCTTTATTACTTGGTGTCCTTGAAAAAATACCAAATATATATGAATTATTGATTTACTGTATTTGTCCTAACAACGAAATTCCATCTATTTGGGAATGGTGGCTGAGCTCTAATGATAATATTTGAGATTGGGAAAGGGCTTGGTATACTCAGTAAAAGAAAAAGTATGAATGAAAACAATGGGAAAATACTCAATATCATCGATATGAAATCGATATCTTCATCGATATATTTCATTTTAGGGAAAACACCTCGTTTCAAATAAGTTAGTGCTTTCATATTTCAGTATTAAAATCCCTAAAATTGTTCAGCTAAATGCTATGGATTTAACTGGATGATATTTATTTCATTCATGGACAAGAATATCATGATAACTAATCTGGATTTGTAAGTATTATAATTATCAAGAACTTAAACTCTGTAGCTTATCATCCATCTAAAGGTAAAAAAGCGACTTCCAGAGTCTTTTATTGTTCTTTAATATCAAATGCCTCAATCTCTCACTAATTAATAATATGACTTTAGCTGGTGCCATCAATCTAAGATGTAAAAGAAGAATTTCACTCAGCATAAAAAGAATAAAAAAATATTTATTTCCTTTTTCATCTTATTGTATTCATTACCTTCTAATTATAGAAGTTAATAAATAAAATAAGATGAAGCGGAAAATAAATACTTTTTATTCATTTTATCCAAATTGTCTTATGCATAATTTTCTTACAAACAAAATTCGATGACTAAAATAATAAATACTTTGTTTTAGATTTTTTTTTGGAAATTTAGAGATTAGAATCGTTAAAATAAAGTTAAATATTTTTTAAAAAGCGATTATAACATCCAGTATCAAGTATTTTTCTTCGTAAATTCGATAAAATAAGATGAAGTAGTTAGAAATGTTATATTATGAGGAGGTTGTATTTTTTTAAAAAAAATTCTTTTTTTACAATGTTTTCAAACGTCTGAATTTCAAACATCTTATAATATAAAATTGCATATCATAATACATAATATCTCCTTAAAAAATTTCACTGTTGACATTTTGAAGAATAAATAGGAATATGGCCCCTTCTCTAATCTCTTCCTATTAATTATGGACTCTTGAATAAGGATATGTATAGAGTAGCTCATATGAGTAATTGGAATGTGCATGCCACTGATATAGATTGATATTATGAACAAAGTGGATTACGCGTCCCTATACTATTAGAAAATTTTCTTGCGGGTGTATTTCGAGGCAATCCAGCCAATATGTTACAAAAGTAAAGGTTTTTATTTTTAACAAAGTCTAAAACTTTACAGTAGCACAAAGCATCAGCACTTGCATCAGTCAGTAAGGAATATCCAATTAATCGCAGTTACACCGCGCCTTCAAACGCTAACTCAACAGCTTCCTTACTGTCCAAAACTTCACTCTCCACGGTCTTGAATGCTTGCTTTTTTCATAATCTTCCCATAGGAAGTGATCTGACAGAAATTGATGTAATCTTTGGAAAGTTCAATAAGCTTTTTGGAAAAACTGATTTCTGTTGATAAAATGTACTGATCATCTGGATTCCTCGACAAAATTCCTTTTGTTGTTAAGCTCACCAACTTTCATCCCGAAGTTCACCAAGTTCACGGTCATAAGTGATCTCAGTTGTTTGTTTTTACATCATTTTAAAATTCAATAAATTTTTATCTCTAATAATCAGAATTTAACTGCTTGTCTTTCTTTTACAGAATTTTTGAATTTCCTGCATGTCTTTCTTTTTCAGAAATTTATTTTTCTTCATAATATTAACGAAACAATTTATTACTGCAGAGAAAATGAATACATTTTCATTGTTTTATCAAACATATAAACATGTGTCTGCTTCCTAAATAGTATATCAACATACCTAGGGAAAAAAAAAATGTGCCGTTAGAAAAGAAATATGTATTTACACTTCTGTTTTTTTTAAATTGAAAATTGATGATTCAAAAGCAGCATTACTAAGAATCAAAAATAGCAGTACATGTTTATTAATTTTTACAGCGCCTCAAATTTCAAAAAAATCATATCCATAATTGTTACAATATAATTGCTACATTTGTTTCTTAAATATGTAAATTTAATTTTTTGCATAATTTTTTAAATCTTTTTTTATTATTTTTTCAAATTTTAATTTTTTTTTTCCATTTTTATATCAAATTTACCATTGATTTTCTTGCATTATAGAAATATAAGAATGAAATATTCTGGTGAAGCTTACCTAAAAAGTAAGAAATTAAATTTTTTTGTAAGAGATTAAAAACATTACATTTTTAAATGAAATTTGACATTATGACTTGATTCCATTAAAAATTGTGTTTAAAAAATAAATAAAACCAGTATAAGGCTATATAAATAATGTAGCTTTAACGAGTTTCTGTCACTGAAGTTTAAAATATTCTATTTAAAGAATATTGAAC
The DNA here is from genome assembly GCA_026543055.1 of Argiope trifasciata. Classification (NCBI taxonomy): domain Eukaryota; kingdom Metazoa; phylum Arthropoda; class Arachnida; order Araneae; family Araneidae; genus Argiope; species Argiope trifasciata. The sequence continues at coordinate 916,706 of JAPMOQ010015914.1, read as the reverse complement.
ATTACATTGCTCATATAGGATCCAGCTGAAATCTAAAATGACAAACATTCCGGATTTCACATCAAGGTGCCAGGAACAGCTATAAATACTATTTTCTAATGGACAATGGAATGATTAATTGGTCTTAAAACTAAAGTTTTTAAGAGAAAGTGTATTAAATTTTTGGAGATTGAGATTGATTGAACAAATATTTATTAAACTTCTTAAATTAAATTTGCAGTTTCGCCAGTTTAATAATTCATAATAAATCATTATATAAAAATATATTTATTATTGTAACATACCAGAAAGAAGCCCATATATTTATTATTTCATCAAAAATTTTGGCGGGAACTTCTGCGAAATTATATAATTGTATACAAACCTAATGGATTTTGTCATAAATATATTAAGCTCTGAAAAAGGATTCGTTTTACCCATGAGAATAAAAACACAGGATCAAACAATTCATGTTTTTTAGAGATTCGATAAAAGAAACCTAACTATTGAAAGTAAAAACAGTGCTATGCAAACTTTCATTGCTTGATCCCAATGATATTTCAAAATCCAAAAGAATAAAAGATCTTTATAGATCCTAGTTTCAAAATAGAATATTTCAAGATAAGATATTTCAATCATCCCGTGCAGTAAAGTATTCGAATACGTTATATCTCTAACATAATAGACTTGTGGATTTGATAAATAATTTTATTTACTTACTACGTAACTTAATTTCATGAAATTATTCAATGCTAATGATATTTCTAATGATTTAGAAGCTTTAATATCGTAAAAACAAATAAATTGAAAATATTTGAACAGTTTTTATTATTTTAGCTGCGCTACGAAAATAAATAGAAAAAAATTAAAGAAAAAGACGAAGAATATATATTATAACACGTAATTCTAAAATGCATTCAAAACTACGAAACTAATTAATTATACCTATTATAAATTATCAACAATTTTTTTTCAGTGAGTAATATTTTTTCTATAATTTCAGGCTGTCAAATTATTTTTATACAATGAATATTCTGGATGCCAACAGATTTTATACGATGTGTAAGTAACTACGAAAAATGAAAAGAAAAACAATATTAGTATTCTCAAAGGAAAATAAATATATAAATGTTTTTTTCTTTAAATTAATAAATATGTGTTGAAACACATGTACTTAATGCATTAAGAATTTCAGGCATTTTTTCATATTTTCATTAAATTTTGTTTGCAAAAGAAATTAAATGCATGTGAAAATTTTTCATAATTCATTTTCTTCTAAAATCCACCCAAAAAAAGTAAGTAATTATGATTAGAGAAACAAAGAAACTTTTTTTGATGCAAAAAGAGGAAAATTAATATGCTTAAATTGTCAAATGAATAAACAAACACTTGAATATTTATTTATTCAGTTATTTTGAATCCACCTTAATTTTTTTTCAGTATAATTATCAACTTTTCTCTTCATTTTATAAATAAACTGATTCAGAATATATAAATATTGGATGAAGGTTTCTTTTTAAAGATGTTATTTCAATTCAGCACACATACCTGATTATTTCACTGAATTCATAATTAAAATTTCAGAATGCCTTTTTAATTTCTCTATTCTCCTATGTTTTCACCTCCCATAGTCAAACGTA
>JAPMOQ010015914.1:890636-914687 GCA_026543055.1 Argiope trifasciata | reverse complement strand
GAAGCAGATTGCCCGTTACTTCCGACAATTCGAACAAGACCACTCCACTGCCGTGGTAATTTAAAGGATCGAAATGTGATTCGAGATATCCTTTATCCTGGCCCTGCACGTACGTAAAAATAGACACAAGAACATTTATACCTATCCACGAAAGGAATCAAAAAGAATAGAAAACTCGAGAAAGCAGGATATGGCGAATTTTTCAACGGAGAAGCTCATGATTGGTTTAAGGAATTCTTCTCTACCTCCAGAGGACGAAGAAACAACTGGAATTCACGCATCGCTACTCCTCTTCCCAGAGAAGTGGTTTTCTCAAAGATATCGTGTTATGCAACTCGGTGGAAATATGTTTTGGCTACTCTCACACCACTCTGGCTCGAAACTAGAGATCAAGAAAAAAATAGGTTATGGCTTGTAGAGAAGAAGCTATTTTTTAGGTTTTTTTTAAGATTACATGGCAAAAGAAATATCATTCTCCAAAAGTACAGAATTTTTTAAGTTGGGAGAACTATGCAATTAAAATGTGTTTTGAAAGAATTATTTTGCATATCGATTCGCTGTAAAGTTTCAGAATTCAGATCCCATTAAGGTTTGAAATCTTTTTGTTATAACAATGGGGACATTTTTTAAAAACGACATTCAATAGATTAGGGTAAGATGCACCATTTCTAATTGCTTAAAAATTGAAAATGCAAAAATTTAAGTATGATATATAAAAACTAAATCCTTTTTCAAATAGATTAATGCAAAATTACCAAATTATTAAAATACAGTGCAAAATACCAATTTTATCATTTTAAATGAATAATATTAATAATTGTCAATTTTATTTTCATTTTGAAAAGCTATAAAAAAGTTTCATTTTTGTATCGGGAAATTCTTTTTTTTGGAATATGTTGTTCTAGGCAAAGCATTGAATTTTAAAATATTTTTTTTTTATTTTAAATTATTATTCTTTTTTATAAATAACATCTAAAGTCATATTTTTAAAAAAATTTACATAAATGATACCTCATTGGGTTTAAAGTGCAGATCGTTCAAAAATTAAATTTCTACAAAATATGAAAATAAAAATGTTTAATTTTATAATTATTTATAATTTGATTTTACAATTTTTTGGTATAACCTTCAATCACTTTTTCCCCAAATTTTGCGACTGAATTCAAAAGAAATTCACTCTTTTTATTCATATATTTGAAAAGTATGTTTACAATAAAGGCCTGAAATTTCTCAAAACTCTTTTTTTTAAATTAAACAGCAGATGTATCTCCTAAAGCAAAATAAGACGCTAACAAAAACTAAGATTCGTGAATCGCCGTATTTGAATGGCATTTCTAATGGTTTAAAGCTTAATAAATTTTTTTAAGATAAAACCTTTACATAATTTTTAATGCCCTTTCTTCCAATAGTAGAATTAATAATGATTTTTTTTGCATCTGCATATAGTTTTCAATTTTTTTAAGGATAAACAGGATAGTTTCATTAAGTATACTTCAAAACAAAACGTATATTTTTTGTCTTCTTTACTAGTAAAGTTTGACAACGGATTCTAAAACCCTCCGTATTTTTGCGCATGCGTTAGAATGAGTTTAATTCGTTAAAAGAGGAGCGAGAAAAAAGATGAAAATCGGAGATGTTTACATTATAAGAATAAAATAAACTTCCGACCTAGGAATAGCTCCTCTTTCTCATGGTAAAGAAGTCCCGAGTTCGAGTCCTGTTTCGGGCATGGCTGTTTTGCATACTGTGTTTTATCTGTGAGGAATGTGAAAGAGTCTCCCCGCTCCTATAAAAATTCGGTTGTGAAAGTGAGTGTCATCTTCATATCAGATAGAAGTCGGACTTCTGCCCTCGGGTGCTCAAGGGCCTTAGTCTTCGACAGCTACTGCAGACTACACTTGAAGCGATGGCCGTTCATAATAGGGCTTGTAAAATGACTTAAGTAACAACAAACAATATAAAGTGTGCTCGGGGATCCCTCACGAATTTATGAGATATAAACTTTGCAGATAATTAGTTCTATTGAGGATAAAGGGTGATGAAGCCAAATAAAATATTTCAGAGCAATTTCCATTTAATGTAAATGGCATAAACATCAAATTATGGGGGGGATGCAAAATTATGTTCTATATTTTGGTAATTAATTTTTTACAAAATAATAAATATCTGTTGTTTCTTATGGCACAAGTACGCTGGATAGAAAGCTGTCAGCAATTTAAGCTTCCTGTTTTTGTTCAATAGCCCCAAAGTCCAAAAGTATGATTTGGCTCATACTTCACATTCGCTTGCACAATAGCTTTTTACTGGAGGTTATATTCATAAAACTCAGATATAGAGCACGGAAGATCTACAATGTCGGAGCCGGGACTCGATCGCTGAACTCCCAGATCACTGGAAAGACAGGCTACTACTACTATAGGCCATGACGCCGGCTAATATTGAACATTTTAATTCGAAAAACTTTAGTTTTTCTTCCTTTCTTTCAAAAAAGCTTTTTTATATGTTATTGAATTTTTGACCATATTTTATGATTAACAATAATAGATATTCATGAAAGTATTTTGTTTTCATTTAAGGAATTAGTGTAAATATGAAGCGTCTTAAAAATATTATAAATATTGTTGTTTTTACACATTATTATGAATGAAATACATTATTATGATTCTACTATTGAGGAGTATTTTATTCTTAAAAGTATTACATGAACTAATTAGGAAAAATTTCTTCTTACCACTCACTATAATTGCCACAATATACAATTTAGAGTTAAAATAAAATGCAGTCACAAAAGGCACAATATTCTCAAATAAGGTGAAAAAAATGAATAAAAAAATATATAATGGGGGGGGGGTGATTCTGGAAATGCATCACTCTTTCGCGTCTCATCCCTTGAGCATGTAGAATCATCAAAAAGTGATAGTCTCAAGATATCTTTTCAAGTCAATCAATGAAATTAACCATAATTTCCTAAGAGTTCTATATCCTCCGCCCCTCGTCTCATTTAACCGTATTTCTATTTTATGCAGCTATGTTTCCTTCAGCATAAATATGTAGACCAATTTTTATATTGATTGTTAATATAAAAATAAAAAGAGAGTAAAGTGGAACTTAAAAAAAAACTGTCATTTTATGGAAAATTGATGTTGTAAAATAATTGAAGAAAATTCAAGAATGTTTTGTAGTAGTAACTTGAAGAAAATTGATTACATATAAAACAACTATTTATAGTAGTTGTGGGCACGGTCCTGTGCAATAAATCAGCCCCTTCAGATAAGCAATCGAAAATTCTTTTCTTCCTTTCACTTCACATTAATGCACTTCTGAATAAAATATGATGAAATATTTCTTCAGCTATCTTTAGATACTCTAATCAATTACTAAAATTCAATCTGTGGTTCGAAGGTGAAATTCCACGATTATGCGAAGATAAGAAGCTGAAAGCGCCTTCTTAGAAAAGAAAAATACACATTAAATAAATTTTTTATGTGTTTCTTTCAAAGTTTTACATAAATAAACGAAGAATGCAAGAAATACGTAATTTTAAATTAATTTTTGGAGCTTCACAGATTTCCGATTATTTATTAAATATGTTTAGAAGATAAATATTACTGTAAATTGAATTTCTTCTTCAAAGTTTTAACATTTTTCACGTCTCGTATAATTTAGAATAGAAGTTATCTCATAATACCGAAACGGTAAATTTATAAAGTGATTAAAGATATTATAGGATATTATTAGGTAATAAGTATACTTATCGCAATTTTAAATAAATTGATTTGTTCAATCCGATTTTGTATAAAAATTACGCTAAATATTTCAATTTATGAGGATTTAATTTTTCTTAAAAATTAGAATGAATTTGATGAAATATTTTATCTGATATCTTACGATGTTTAGTATAATTCATTATTTAAAGATTAAATATTTCCAGTTAATTTTCTTATGCATCTGTAATACAGCTTATTGAATTATTACTTACATTCGTCGTCTATTTTTCTGAATGGATTTAGCATGCACTTTATTGTGATATTCCAATGGTTTCCTTGGCTGTGGATTTATAAAATAAAAGAGTAGTTTGTCCTTATAATAAAGGATATCTATACGAAATATTTTTTTTAAAAAATAACAGTGTAGTAGTTTATTTCCTACGCATAATTTCGAGAAGATGAAAAAAAATTGTTTGGTGTGTTTCGGAATGTAGATTTTATTTTGGGTTATCAACCCAAACATGGATGAACCTGATGGCTGCAATCTAGAATTAAAATTAAAGAAAATTCCCAAGAATCTGAACTTCAAAAATTCGATTGCGTTCCTTCATTTAAAATAAATTGGGGTACTTTTTAAGCTCGATCCTGAACGCTGCATGTCTCTTCCCACTCAATTCATACTGTGGTTTTTTTATCGCATATAACGATAAAGATTCGTTTCTCAACGATGAAAGTTGATTTTATGTAACAATATTCACTACAACTGAGAATGGATGAAAGGCTTGACTTTATCTTTAAAAATTGCTGCTGCATGTTTGAGGAGAATTAGAATTATTTATTTTCAACTATTCAGCGTGGCGAAATGATCATTTTAGAAAAATTATGTGAACAATTTATCGGACTTCATTCAATAAATTGTTTACATTGGTTCCATAAAACGTCACGTCTGAAAAATACAATCAGTTCTATTTCCTCTAAGACAGTTTCAAATCCCATTTTGTTTTGCTATGATATTAAGGAAAACTGTGTAAGAAAGCATCAAGATTTAAAAAAGAAGATATTTCAACCCTAATTATTCAGATTTTGGCTACATTTGAATATTGCATTTTTTTTTTTTTTTTTACAGAATATTTTATGTAGTAAAGAGTTAAAAAGTGAGAAAGATGTACAAATTTGTTTCATTACTTTCTTTCAGTAACAGCAAAAATTATTTTTTAAAAATGGAACTGGTGAGCTTGTGGATTATGGATAGAAAATTATCTTACATAATTATGTAAATTATTTTATTGATTAATAAATTTATATTGTTGAAATTTCTTTTTTTCAATGTTATCAAACCATTGAGCTCGAATTTACGAAATCAAGCAACTGATTAAGTGAGAGGTTCACCGATTCGTTACAAAATAATGTTCTGCGCATGCATAAATGAATTTTTTTTACCAGATATACAAAATGTAACAATTGCATACCAATGTACTTTTTATATATCAATGCTTTCAAATAAATTGGTATATAAAAAGCTAAAGGGATTATAAACTTTCCTATTGTTGAAAATTTGCAAAATATTATAATTTTTGTATTGCCATTTTTTTTTAAATATATCTTTCATTGTGAATGTAATAATCGGATATATCTTACTAGCTGGTACCTGGCGCGTTGTTGCCGCATAAGAAATAATTGTTGAAATATCGTTTGAAATGTAAAACAACAGTCTTTTTTTAATTTGGAATGATAGAAAGAACATATATACAATCATTCATTTTTATTCCTATAGATAACTTTATTTTGCTATGCCTATAACCACCCCGAAAGTGCAAAAAATATGTCTCGAAGTTTCATCGGAATCGGATCAGAAACGCATTAGAGAATTGCATTTTTATTTATATAGATAACTTAATTTTGCATGCCTATAACCACCCCGTAAGAGCAAGAAATAAGTATTCGATATTTCGTATACAGACAAACCTTCACTTCTGCTTATATAGATTAGGTAAAATAAGTAGTAATTTATTAGTAATAAATAAAAATAAATGTTACATGCATGTCTCTTATGTCTTCCTAAACCGTTCATCCGATTGCGATGAAGCTTGGGCAGCTTATTGCTTACATCTACGGTATGGTAATAAAGATAGTACAATTATCTAAAAATGTAAGAAAAATCGAATCTCAACCGCATCTAGTTACCAAGAATTAATCTCGAAATAACTGTCGAGGAGGCAATAGATTACGCAGAAAAGCTAAATACAAGTTAAAAGTTAATACCATGTAGCTATATGACACAAATATCATGCAAGTCATTCTCAGAGGTAACAACTTTATTACAGATTACGCGAGAAAGGTTTGTAGTGAGCAACTCTGCGGTTTTTAAATTTTAGCATTTTTCGCAGTAACCATCAAAAATATTATAGTACAAATGAATTTGAACCATCTTAAGCTTTTAAAATCATCTTTTCTTTTATATTAAGGATTTTATTGTATAAATATATTTTCTATGTTTAATCAATTTCAAAACAAACTATTTTAATCACATTTTCTAAAATTAAACTTGCGAATTCTGAACGAATATTAAACGATTCATGAGTTTCTCTCATTAACATTCTGAAAGAACACCACGTTTTACAAGCCTAAATGAATACACAAATTTAGTGTAAAAATATGAATATTTGTTTATTCGTATTTTATATGTTGCTGTATATATATATTTATATATATATTGCATTTAAAGGGCAAAAATTGTCTATGTTAATTTAAGTAATTAATATTATTACTCTCATTTTTCAACAATATACTAATAATGAAACCTTAGTAGGCATGCTTTAAATGTTTCTTAAATATTCATTTTGAAGTAAAAAAAAATAGTTATTAATAGGAATACCTTTAAAAATTGTAATATAACTAATAAAATCAAAAATAAGTTTGCATGAAACCCTTTAAGATGCATTTTTAAATAATCTTTTTTTAATTAATTCCTAAAATTAAAAAAAAAATAATTGTTAAGTTAAATATCACTTTATGAAATATTTAATACAGTTATAATCCAGTGTGTAGGCGTAAGAATTTCCAGGTTTCCAAAGTAATTTATAAAAATATTTAACTATTACTACAGTGCACTTATAATTAAAAATAATTAAGATTTTTTTAAGAGTTAAAATTCTAACTCATATAATAACTTCTTTTAGTTCTATCATTCTTCATATTATGGTGAAATATGGTTGTTCTGTATAGTGACAACAATGTATTTTATTTTGCTCTTTTATTAACATTTTTGTAAATCTGAAAAAGAATATTTAAGTACGGCGATGTTTAAGAATTTTTCGTTTGATAAAGGATTTTTTATTCTTTTTAAATTACTGATGCCATTAATTTCTGTACTAGAGTGTCCAAATAATAATTCAGAGAATCCGAACACTATGATCTCTTAGCCTTATGAAATAAAAAGGTAAATGTACACAGACACAAAAATGTAATTATTATCTTTATTTTTTTAAAACATTTTCAATTACATTTGAATCACATGACGTATTTTTTGCGCAAACATTAGATTGTTTTCCTTTTTAGCGAAAAAACTTCTTTGCTTATTTAAGTTTTTCTTTTCTCATTTTTGACATCTTTTAAACTGTGTGTTTAATTTGTAAAGGATTGCAAAAGAAAATCAGTGTCCTGAACTATCTGAATCCATATTATTTCCCAGAATACAACCAAATCTCGATTCAATGTCAACTTGGCAATATAAATTAACAATTAAGTTTTATTCTTCTCTAGAAAAAAAAATTCCATATCAATAGACCAGTGGATCCCAACATGGGATATATAGCTCAGTTCTTGGATGCGTACTACTAATATTGTAAATCAAAAAAAATGTTATAATGAGTAAAATATTTTACAGATAAATAAATATAATGTAAATTGTGAAAATTTTATAATTTTCTAGTTTCAATAGTTTTCTAACATTAAGTCCAGTTGAAAAAAAACATTCGCTCAGTCTGTATTTATTTTTTTAAAGTTAAGTGGTCAGAGAATATCAACGGTGAAATATTATTTAAAGATTAGAAGTGAACTGAAAGTTTAAGGAAATCCTTGTTTACGGATATATGATCTGTTGATCGTTTTGAATATTTTAATAATAATTAATAATTAATTTTTTAAATAATTTTTCATAATTTTTAATCATATTTTTTAATAATTTGAATTTTTTTGTCACTGATGATGTAGTTTAAAGTGAAGGTCATATTATATTAAAATGACCTTCATTGCCATTGCCGCCAAACATTGCTATCTTCAATGTTTGGTGTGCTACATGCATTATTCACGAAACTGGCTCTAGAATTCCTATATTTTCCAATCTTAAAATGTCCATTCATGGTGCATCACATGGGCAGTTTATTAATTAAGTATATTTTATGCGATTTTACTTAATTTCTCATTCTGATTTGTAGTTATATGAGGCGATTTTGGAATAAACCATGCTTAGATTATGATGAAATCGTGATAGAGCTTTACACGGGCATTTTCACCGGAAATAGCATAAATACATGAATGCGAAATCGATGCTTTACTAGAGAAGTTTTATTTTTCTGGATATTACAATAATAAATGTGTGTCTAATTACTTCCACTTCATACTTACTAAGATAAAACTTGTGCGCTGAAATGGGATGATCCTTAGTTTTCAAAATTAATCCACCACCTCCCACTATTATTTAGATTACCTCTGTAACTTCAACAGGACAAGCACATCGTTACTAAATACAAGCATCCTATCGAAGATGGATTTGATGGGATCTCGAAGATGGACTCTCAAATCTAAGCTTGAAATTTCTTTCATTGCCTAACTTATCATTCGCAAAGACAATTTATTGATATCTTCTGAAATTCAAAAAAGTTTAAATACATCAATGTAAAAAATTTATCTAGCCGAGTAGAATTCGATGTTCTGTATGAATTGATGAAGCAAATGAGACTCTCTCTAATATAGAGAAATGTAAAAGTGATCTAATTTATGATGAGATTTTATTTCCATAATGCAATTAAATTATAAAATATTCGTATTAATAAGATATTTTTCTATACCGCATCGTTGAATAAGAACCCATTGATTGAATTGCTTTAGCACACTGGTCCTCAAATTGATGCTGACCCAATAATGCTCTTTTGATGATATATACTCAATAAATAAACGCCTTACCTGTTACAGGTAAGAAATCAGAAAGGCAAACAGTGAAACTATTAGAAAATGTCTGAAAGACATTCAAATAATTGTAGAAATATTTTCAAAGCTTGAATGTATAATATATTTTTATTGTTAAAAATAATAATAAGTAAGCAAAGTAAATGAAAATAGATATTATTTTGAAATTCAATGGAAAAAGATATAATAACTGACACAACGTATAAATATATTTCCATTGTTAACCAGTGAATCGAGATTTGGGTGTATTAAAAACAAATAAAGCAATACATATTAGTTCTTTGAAGAGATTTGAAATATGGTTGTTATGAAGATATCGAAATGTACTTTTATTAGCATATGTTTATAATGATTGTGCTGTGCATTTATGTATAAAGTGCGATTTTAGTAAAACAATGTAAAATTGTTATTAGATTAAGAATGAAATATTATTCTATTGCAATTCAAAATTGACATTTTGCAATTCTGCTTGTAAAATAAATTTGTTTTAATAATAGACATAACACGGCTAGGCTTTCTGTGTGGTTAAATTGCAAATTTTCAGTCGCCCCTTCAGTTATCAAAGCAGTAAATTATCTGATGAATATACAAGATGTTTATAACTAAAGTTGCAATTTGAAATGACCCTCAAATGAAAACAACTGGATTAAATGTTATCAAACTTGATTATAATTTACGGGAAGTTTTTTTATAATAACGGGAATAATTTAAGAGAATGATAATTTCATTAACAAAAAAACCACCAAAAACTCTCCACCAGGGGAAAAATGGTATTATATGTAATATTGTAAAATTAATGCAATATTGTTTGTTGTTACTATTAGTGAGTTTTTGAACATGTTTTCTTTTGGTGGAAAAAGATGCCATGACATTCTTTAAATTATAGACAAAATTTGGTCAAATAAGTTTTTCTAAGATTCCAAATTGTAAATTATAACCACCCTGTACATTTATAATAATTAATTAATTAATTATAACCACCCTGTATATTTGACGGAATAATTTAGCCATCTATTTCTTTCACTTTTAGAAATATTTATTGATAGAAAATTTTAAATGGAAGAACAAAAAGTAAAACCTACATTTTTGGAATCAAATCACAAATAGAAGTTTTACAGACCTGTAAATTTAGAAACATGAACAGGTTTAAATTTTTATTTTTTCATAAATTTGCAATATTATACAAGAATTGACTGTGTTATTAATTTGGAGAAACGTAGTTTTATTTATCATTTATTCGTTTCTCAAATCGGTGGAAATTATAATTCTTTTTTAGATTTTCAATTCCATTTGTTCTCTTTTTTTTTAAAGATTTTTAATGAATATCTGCATAATTTAATAATCTTATACACAAAGCTCGTGATTGTGCGCTTTATGAAAATAGGATTTCTTTCCAGTACACAGCGCAATACATATTAAGTGATTTTTTATACTCCCCATATGCTCTACGCCATACGTATATACAGCTTTCAGTACAAATCAAATTATAATTTTTAATTAAAAAAACACAACATTAATTTCAGAGTCAAGAGGTTGAAAGAGCAGGAAAAGCAATTGAAATGTTTAAGCAGATTAATGTCGATTCATATTGAGATATATTCAAATGATCAGTTCTTGCGCAAACACAAAGAAAATATCATATCATGTCATCTGAAAATGTCTGAAATTTTACAAATCACTGCAGACTTCGACAATTTATCAACATTCAAATCGTCAAATTTTTTGCTTCACTAAAAACAGTGATGCGTTTGTCTAAAAGTTTCACACAAACGAATCAGCACCTCTTTCCATGGCTTGCAAGAACGTGCAAGTTCATCAGTAATGTCTGCAAAACATCCATTTTTGTCCCCTCTCTTCAGAGTGGACTTCTGCCGTTAGCTGGGAATGAAAATAATTGTCTTCAGTCTCGGGACCTCCCCGCTGGAGACGTCTTGAAAGACTCTGGGATATATATCTCTCATTTCACACAGGGAGGATAACAAGTGATTAAGAGCAATCACACATTTTACAGCCATGATAACAGGGTTAGAGCAATTAGAAAACTCCTCGTGAATTTGATTGAGCCTCCATTAGCCGTGCTTCTTCCTTGAACTGTAAAAGAAAGTCAAACAGAAAAATATTAGCAGCAAATAGTAAAAATATTTATCAATAAATGGATAACGTTTATTTTGTCGTAAATACGAAAATTGAATTCCAAGAGTTTTACACGCCTTATTAAATTACTCAGTTATAATGGATTAATTCTTGTAAGTCTTTATCGATTTGGAATTGAAATTTAATACGGTGATGCATAGTTAAAATTGTTCTTTATTACTGATTATATGAAAAATTAACTAATATTTATAGATTAATACTAGTCATAGGGGAAATTTCAAAATATTTTCATCTTATTCAAAGAAAGGAAATGAAAAAAAAATCTTTCGTCTACTTCATCATATATATTTGAACAATATTTATAGGCCCTATGTAATTTTTTCTTCAGTTTCTGTAACGTAAATACTGTTTTAAACTAGTAATGCGAACTTAAGTTAAAAAGCACTAAACTTACCACGAGTGATCAAATGGCGATTTTACGATGATAGTTGCACTGTAGAAATGAAATTCTGGTATTTATAGTATTAAAAAAATTAAAGAGATTTCTACGAACTCTTTAAAGCCCTTATTTTCCTGAATTAAGTTTTAAAATTAGAATCGAATTCGAAGTCTTTTCATTCGTTAATGATTAGCTAATGAAACTGTAATTTATTAAAATATGATGTCCGTTCAGTTGGAAGGTAAATCTAGTTATATCTTACTAAGCTAAGTTCTTATTACAGTGGATTATTTTATCTGTAATAGTTTTCTGCTCTCTAAATAGATAACATCGTGAAGATTGTAAAATATGGTCATAATTGATTCAACTAAGAATTTCTGGAAATTTGAGATGCCTATGACGTAATTTGTGCATGGAATTATAATATCTATCAATGGCATAATTTTAGATTATTATACTTAAAAACCTTATTCGATTTATAGGCAAGAACTCTTGCAGCACAATTAAGAAGTTAAATTGGGGAAAAAAAATCTATGCTAGCAATGATCCCGGATAACATCATTTGTACATTTTTTTCGTATTATTATTCAATTAAAGCAACGAATGATACTCTTGATTCAGGAATCGGCAAAATAAGGCATTTCCTTGAAATGGTCATCTTGCCAAAAATGACATGATGAGAAGGAAGTTTAGAATTTCTAGCTAGGTTTTGTAATTTCGTTAAGATGATAGTGCGCATTGATGTCTGAGAGACTTTCAACTAATTACGCCAAGTTTATGGTATTTGGTCAAATGAATATTTCCTTAAGAGGACAGAAATATTGTATTCGGCCAAATATATTGGAAATTCATTCTATTTAGATCATGAAAGAAGTTCTATGCACTTCAGAATTTATCAAAATAGTCTAAGAAGCAGAGAAACATGTGGGTGCAAATAGTTATCCTAAGCAGTTAGGGATAGTAATAAATTCATGCAAGGCTTTTTCCGAATGCGAATTACTGCAACCCCTACAATAATTGACTAATGGATGTTGCTGTTTATAAAATATATTTTCCAACGGAGAATAATTTTATGTGTGATTTTTACCTGTTTCCTACATTTGACAGATTATGAATGCGATCTGCAACTTCTGATACTACTTCTTATTAACACAGTAAAATGTAAAGTGTGCTAATAAAAAATTGCAACGGATTTAAAAAAAAATTAGTGTAGTTATTCGTATACTTGCAAATATCTGTTGATTGTTCCTCAATCAAAATAATGTCCTTTTCTAAGCATTATTTTGATTGAGGAACAATCACCCTCAATATTAAATATTAAACATTCTGCATATTGCCATTAAAGTGTACCTTATATAGAGAGTGCCTTACTTCGGAAAAAATTTTAGAATTAATCATACACTATAAAAATATTGCGATAGAATGTAGGAGCTTAAAGAGCGATTAGTATAAATGATCCATTGCAAGGGAAATCAATAAATATAATTTATGCACCAGATAAGAAGCAAAACGAAGGGTTTGAAAAAAAGGCATTTATAATTGCATTAAAATACATTCGCATACAAAATAACACGAGCAATGTATATTATACATGAAAGCTATTTAAAACGTTATTTCATTAAAAAGGTTGTGTAGTTAAGATATGTCGTAATTGCTTAATTCTTACACAAAAATGTTATTTTAAATTCATGATTGAGTAATCATTTAGAGTATCTTTTTCTTTTAGTTAATATACAGATTGATTCATTGTAGTCATGCTGCGTTTGTGTCATACCATAACGCAAACAAAAATGTTGCCTTTAAGTTATATTACACAAAGATGCTCTTTTACCGTGTACGACCATCTTTTGTAATAAAAATTGAAATATCTGCCCACCCTGTATATAAACCGTTGAAATGGTTATACTTTAGTAAGAAGAATATAGTTACCAAATCATTTCAATTATTGATTCATCAATTCAATACGAAGGTGAGCCATCCCATTCTTTCACAATATTAATCAGATTTCATAATGATAAAATGCTCTTAAATTTTTAAATTACAGTGATGAAAAACATCGAAGAACATATTATTTAAGTGCCTTATGGACTAAGTGTCCTTTAAAGTTTAGTATAACACAAAATTAAACCTTACCTGATTCTGCATTTACTTGATCTACGTGGAGATCAGATCTCTGCTGCTGAGCTATTTCAACTTCTAGTGGCTCACTTGTCATCTTCTTCACCTCGGACAACGTGGCCGTGCAGCGGAGCCGCATTTCACTTTTCTGGAAGTGACGCGACTTCACTTCAAATCTCAATCCCAAAACTGTGGACTCTTCCCCGTTTGGGTAAACAATTGGGGGTCGAGGCACCAAGTAATCGGAACGAACCTGGTATAGAAAGAGTGAACTTAACTCAAACTAGTTTTGAACGGGTCAGGATCTTTTTTAATCGAGGTAATGTAATAATATAGACGGAAGATTTTTTGTGTGTGTGTTTTTATATGGAACTTTTTATTGGAATGCCACATTTTCTGTCAATTGTAAAACAATTGATTGGAATAGCATTATTGAAAATCGTAAGAAATGTTCCCCTACATCGTTCGATTTAAAGCTGCTTACGTAGGATCGTAATTGCTTTGTGTTTCAACAGTTACGAAAATTTTAATTAGATTTTTATCTAAAAGTTAGTCAAAATTACAGTTTTTTTTAGTAAAATGTGGCAGAAAAATAGTTTATATATTATTCTATGAACATTGAAATAGTAAATCTTTAAGAACCTTTAGCAATTAAAATTGTGAACTAATTTCGTCACATTATTTTTTCTCTAATTTAAAAAATAAGTTATTTGTAACAATATTTCAAACAAACGACTTTAATGTTTTTCATTTATGGTACATAGGATGTGAGTTTTTTAAGCAGTGTTATAAATTTTAGAATTGAGCATAAGTCCTGCAAACTGTCAGACGTTTTCTTTCTTGCCGACTACAAATGTTATCAATTCCAAACACAAATGTTATCAATGCTCTAAAAATTTTCCCAATTTGATTTGTACTTCTCAGATGAACGCAGTTTTTTTTTTCTTTTTTTTTGTCATATCTGACAGAAAATGTCTTCCTTTTTTCATAAATATTTCTGATAATAAAGATAATCCTTTAAAACTATTGGATACTGAGGATTATGATTAATCTTAATCTCTAATCTTATTTATCATATGCGCTCATGAACTCCAATTTGTCATTCGACAGTGTGGATTCGTGTCGCCAATAGACTTAACTACTTTGAAATCAGTTTATATTGCAAATATCCAGATAAATCATAGCAGAGTATTTTTTTTTGGTGAACTTCCCTTTATAGGAAAATAAAATCTTTAAGAAAGCCTCTATTAACTTAAATTTTCATTTGTTTTATATTAAAAATTAAATTAAACCATCAGCATTTCTCAATTTCTTTAAAAAAAAAAGCAGATGATGTTAAAAATATTTATCAAATAATAAAATCAAAGCAGAGAGGAAAATGAAGCAGGGATAGTTAATTTACTTATTCAAAATGTTTCATAAGATTTTGAACAAAAAATATTTTAAAAAATAATTTTTAATTAGTAAGAAGAATTGGGAAATTCCATTTCTAAGAGTTTACTAATTGTTCTTCTTCGCTTTCTTTAAAAATTATTTTACAAATTTTTTGTTATAAAATTGCGGCATAAAATGAAGATTATTCTACACATTTCAGTGAACTTATAAATCTAAATCCGAATTTTTAAAAATGAAATAATATGGATTGATTAATTAAAACAGTTGTATTGTTTTAATTAAAATTCAATTATTGATGTGTTTGAAATTTTTACTTAAGAAGATACTACTTAAAATTATTCCATACAAATAGACTAATTTATTTCATCTATCATTTCATATACCATATTTTCTGAAAACAAGAGTTTTAAGAGCAATGCATTTATCGTATTTGGTTTGCCTTACCTCTTTATCGTTGATATACCAATGCAACTCAGCCGGCGGCTGTGATCTAGATGCTGTGCAATTGACGTCTACAATCTCACCAACCTGGTACTCATTTTTTCCACCTGAAATTTTGGGGCCATCTTTCATGGTATCTGGAAAGAAAAAAAACATTGCACAAAGCTTAACATGAAGAATCTTCTAACAAGATAGTTGTAAAATGACGGTGGGAAATTACATGGGATGGGCAAGTAATAACACGGCCATATTTTGTTTCGGACGTAAGAATAAAACTGAAAAAATATACATATCATAGATCGATTGCTTATCAAAAACAATTCATCTTGCTTAAGGTACTCGACTACGTTAACAGGAGAATGTTTGAAAAATTAGAAAATTTATAGTAATTTTAATGAATTAAAATCAAAACGGTTAACACTCCACACAAAAATGCAATGAAGAAGTCCTATTTTTTTTTTTTGTACACAAGTTATAGGATATAATATCGAATTAAATGAACCAAAATCTAAGAAAAATTTTGAGATGCAAATAAGTTATAAATATACGCATATATGAGATTTTTTCCATAAATTAACAACTTAATTTTTCAAAAAAAACAACAACCTATAAAAGAAAAAGTATTTCATCCACAATAGAAATTTTGGTTCGTTTCATTGTCCATATGATTTAAAACACAAGCTGATGACTTTATGTAAATACCTCCATTATTTTTGAGATCTCATGTTAACGGTGGATAAATTTTAGGATAATTAAAGTGAAACGCAGATTTTGGTTGAAAAATATGTGACTGGATAATAGGCTAGGCCTTCCTTTTCCTAGAAAAGATAAACTGTTTTGGATAGAGAAAAGTCTGAACAAGAGATAACAATTGAAAAAAAAGTTGTCAATGTGGTCGATAACCAGTGTTTTAAACGTAGTCGGATGCCTTAAGGGAAAGAAGTGAAGTTAGGTCTGAAGAAAACACAAGCTGCAAGGTGTATATCTTAATCCAGAATATATAAACATTGAACACATTTAGTTTATTTAAAGTATGATTAGAGAATTAAGAAAATACATTTTCTAGAACTATTCCTTGTTTTTTCATTATCATATAGACAGCGGAAAATTATAACTTCTAAGAAATTCCTTTCCAAAATACACAAATTCAACAACTTGCCTTTCACTATAGCAACTTAGCATGCCACTCAATATGAAGGGTGTTCTTTATTTAATAGCTTCTTTTAGACTCAGGAAATAAGACTTATTCATTTCCATAAAATTATCATCTACACGTTTCAATAATGAACTAATATTTCATGTTTTCTGATGTATTTACAGAACAACAATTGTAGGTCCCTTTGCAAATAATAACCATTCCAATGGGTCTTATCATTTCATTTCTTGTTATATAAGAATCGGAGGAAATCTTCTAAATGCAGTATCTAACGTAAATATCAAAGAAATTTATCCTGAAAGCTGCAATGACATTAAAACATGTTTTAAAATGTTTATGCTACGAGATTTATCTGGAGTTTTTGGCAATAAAAGAAAATCGTACTTTTAAACGCACTAAGCTAATAAAGAATGGATTATTTTGTGTATATCAATATACTATTATTTAGAATTATTATTAAATACAATAATTGGTTATTAAGATAATTTGAATTATATTAAATGTATCATCCGGTTAGTTTTAGGAAATATTTTAAAACTCATTATATTTTGATTCAATATATCAATTTCTTAGAATTCATAATATTAGATAAAGTTTTGAAGGAAAAAATAAAGTAGAATCACATTATATCTTTGTTACGGATCATGTTCCAATAACCAAGTTCTCCATAAATTTAAGACTTGTTGTATATAATAAAACAAATCCAGTTTAGAATTCACAATAATAAATTTTAATTCTTAGCTCAACAAATGGTCATTTTACGGTCATTACGGTCATGCCAAGTACCTTTAAAATACTAAGTGCAACAGTTCTTTCCTGTCAAAATTTTAAATATTTTACAAATGAACAGAATTATCTAAAATTTCTTAAACAGTTCTTATTATGAATCTAAAAGTTTAGAGGTATAGATAAATGAAATTTTGAAATATTACTTCAATGAACTTGCCATTAATATTTCCTTGCAAACTTTCAACTATAAATTTAATTTCATTTACTCAATTTTATGAGTCATTTTTCGCATTGGATTTATGTTTTGTAAAGAATTTTTATGGCCACCGTCATGACATAGGGATAGAGCATCTTCCCTGGGGAGGCTTTGTTCGGGCATAGTTGTTTACTTCAGTGCTCCATTTGCAAATGTGCCTGAGCATGCGAATGTAGTGCGTGAAACAGCTAAGTTGTACTCTTGGGGCTAATTGACGTTACTGAAGTTCTCATTCGGCTTAAATCGTCGACAAATAACTGTCAGTGGACTTGAAAAACGCCATAAGTCACAACAAAAAAAATTTCAACAGCAAAATTTTATTTAACATTATGTATATAAACAATATTCTTTCGCACAGAATGTTTGTATTTATTAAGTATTGGGGCAGCTTTGTTCATAATAAATTGTTAAATAACATTATGGAACTGCTTGATTATTACAAAAAATTAAACGACGAACTTATTCACGTTTTATCTGATATTTTTTATACGATTTGTGATTTCTTGAAACTTTTTGAATTTGATAAAGATTTAATGATAAAATCTCAATCTCGCAATTAAAATTATGAAAAAAAAAGAGTTTAGCCTCTATTGCGCATACAATCTTTCACGAATTTACTATTTTCTCTGAAAATTCGCAGTAGAATAGCAATAATCTGTATACAACATAAAAGATTGTAAAGTTGTGTAATGTGATTTCGGTTATTAACCTGATTTTAAAAAAGAAATCCGTCTATGGCAATGTGTTGAAATGCCAATTCAGCACTTCAAATTAGATACGACAAGACAACGGATAATGAACAAAAAATGTCCTATATCAAAACCACTTTAATGAGTTATTAGGATAAGTGTTAAGTCATACACAGCCGGTGAGCATCCATCGTTTATTATGAAATTTTCCAAGATGGAAAAATGCTATTTTATTAGTGCAAGAAAATGTTTAAACTAAAATATCAAAATGAACATTAAATTTCCCATTCCAAAACTGTCACCTGATGATTTTAAAACACAATAAATAATATGAAATTACTTATGAAGAAATATGACAAATAAAGTATTATAAAAGTGTTAACCCTCGTCTTTAGCATATCGACTTTTCTTATTTATATCGACAATTTAACGGAGCAGACTTGTGTAAAAAGGGCTAAAATAGCTCTCCGAAAGCGAAAGTTTTTTACTATTATATTTTAGGTGTTGTTAACGATAGCATCTTGGCATTGATGTAACGAGTCTTCCCATTGATCTGAGCTTCCCGGTTCGGGCATGGCTGTTCATATTTTATGTAATATCTGAGAGGTGTGTGAAAGTAACCCCCAAGAAAAAAAGTCATTGTGGAAGGGAATGTAACGCACGAATTATCTAAGTTATACTCTTGACCCTAGTTGGTACTTCTGGAAAAAAAAGATATATTGCCTCAACTTAAATCGCTGATAAATAATTGCCAGTGGTCTTGTGAAATACAATGCAATAACAACAACAAAATTAGGAACGCAATACGAAGTAAAAAAAAATAGAAAAAAAACTATTGATAAAAGTTTATTTCATGCAATAAATTTATGATTCTATAAAATTTTATTTAATGAAATATACAATTTAATGAAACCCTGATATCAAAAGGTATTTACGAGTAAGTTATTTACGAAACTACATATTAGAAAGAAAAATTTTCCCTCAATATTTTTCTCGTCGCTTAGCTTTACTGTTTTTAGTGAAATAATAGAAAAGAGCTTTAGGAAAGATTCTCTGTCTAATCTAATAGCATTTGAGGCAACACAAAGAGAAGAACGGTTAAAAGAATTCTAACAATGTTGTGTTTCAATCTTCGTAAACATCCGAAAATTTTATGACAAATGCATTCCTTATATTAAAATTTTACGTAATAGACATTTTTCACAATCAAGGATGCAAATTTGACTTGAGAATCCGATATAATATTGGTGCTTGTTGATACAAGAGACAACACTAGACATTCTTTGTCAAATGTATGGATGGTTTACAAACACAAGGTTGCTAAAGTGTGTAAAGCGTATTGATTAGTGTCCGTCATTACAACTGAATTCACAAATTTCTATTTCACGATTTTTTTTTCGATTTTACGATTTTCTTTACTATTTTTTTTCTTTTTTTTCAGAAATTTTCTTTATTGTGTTTTTTATTTCTATTTAACGAATTTTGTTTTACCATTTACTTATTTTCAGTTTTACAGATTTTCTTTACTATTGAATTTATTTATATTTTACGAATTTTCCTTTCTACTCATTTTATTTCTATCTTACGAATTTTCTTTGCCATTTTCTTACTTTTTATTTTACAAATTTTCTTTATTATCTGTATTTATAATTTACGATTTCAATTTTCTCCTGTGTAATGAAATTTCATTAAACAGTTCTTTATATTCCAAATTCAAAGTATCCACATTTAAGCAAAACTCTTTTGAAACAGCCTCAAGTTAGCCCTTAACCTAATTCTAAATTGTCTATGTAGTCAAACTTAAAACGCATTTGGTTTAAATCCTTAGGTTTGTTTTTTAATCTTCAAACTGACGGAAACCGCAAAGGAAGATTTATCAAAAGAATAACCTAATTAACCTATAAAAGTTATTAATTTACTAACCCATACCCATGTCTGATGACGTGGCCGCGGACGCCCTTGTGGAATTCGTAATGGTGATTTCTTCGCTCCTGAGGGTGTGTGCCTGCGATATGATGGCCTCGCACTGGACTGTCATCTTGCCGTCATAAAAATGGTCGTGCGTGGCGGGGAAGGTGAGCTCCAGGGTTGAGGTGAACAGGCCTGCGGGGTATTCCACCGGGGGCGGGCGACGCAGTTTATTGCTACGCGGCTGGGAAAGACAGAAGAAACCTATTTCAATAAATATGTCGACAACAGAAGAGTACTAAAAAAATCTTTTTGTTTCGGTTGCCTGAGATTTGCTTTGCACTAAATACCACAATCTTAGAAAAAAAGAACTGCAGTCTTTGAATACCATATAAAAAAACTGTTAAAATAAAATTACTTTTTTTAAACATTTTCATATGGCTTGTTTTTTAATATGAACATTTTTATTATTACTATGTACATATTTTACTACTATCAATAGTAAATAACATAAGCGTATTTTTATTTCTTTTATAAATATAATATTCATACAATTTTGTTGGTGGGGATTGTTAAACAACTGTTAACGGATAATGTGTATTCTAACCCTACTAAATTCAAATTCATAAATATTCATTCTCAAATAAGTAAAAAATCTTCCAATACGTCAAATCTTCAAATACCAACCTTTTAAAATTCTTTAAGGCGATAGAAGACTTTGAAATAAGCAAAAATTGACATTTTTGTATATTTCAAAGAAACATACATTTTAACGAAACATAGAATTTGAAATTTAACGTTTTCTCATAATAATATATGTTTATATTCAACTAAATTTGTGTTATGAAATATACTGTTTTCAATAAAATGAATAATTCAAAGGTCTAGAGAAAATAAAACACATTTTATTTACTTTCCTCAATATTATTTTGTAATTAGTTTTAAATACCTTTAAAACATTCCAGGTGCCTTCATTTGGAAGAAATTAAATAGATTTGATGACAAAAATTCGATTAAATATTAAAAGAAAATAGGGTATGGATTTTATATTTTAGGTTCTTTTAAATAAATAAAAGTCAATTTTAGTTTCAAAAATCATAGAATCTGTTTGAAAATTCAGTAAGCGCATAAAAATATTTCTAATTTTTTTATTTAATTAGAAAAACAAAATAATGCTCATATTTATTCTGTTCTATTAATATGTTCTAGAATTTTTTGAAAATAATTCATCACTGAAAACAGCAAATGATTTGTAAGATATATTTTCTTCTTAAATTAATTTTCTATAAATAATATCCTAGAAAAACCGTATTACTTTATACTTTTAAACTCACATTAATTTTTACAGTATATAACGGTGTATAGAAAGCAACATAATGCAAAATTCAACAACTATATTAAAAAATGTACAATGAGTAAATTTGGCTCTTTTTTATCGGCTTGTGTGACATTCATTTATATATATATATATATTGTTACGAACCTGTGGTTTTGCTTTCCCGCGCAAATACTGTCAATGTAAGGAAGACAGATTGACAGTAATGTGTATGGAATAGTGAATGGGTGTGACGTCAGAGGTCCCAAGGCTTGGCGATTATTTGGCGACTTGGCGACGAATTTGGCGACTTTGGCGACAAAATGGAAAGTACCTGAAACATCGAGAATTTTCCCGATCCGTCCACTAGGAGCCGAGATCCAGCTAGAACGCTCCTGATTGGTCGAGAAGATGTTAGCCCCGCCTAATACCGGTATATATAAGGAAGAGGGCTAAGTGAGTGAAGTCAGTGAATCAATCGAGACGGATAAAGTCGAAGCGAAGCAGCGGAGAAAAGGGAAAGGAGGAAGAATCCAGTGGAATCAAGCCAAAGTGCGGCAGTGGAGATAAGCCGAAGCTGTACGGCCTGGTGTTCAACGAAGACAAGTAGCGCTGTGGAGTTTATTGAGAAGACCTAAGATATAGAGGTCTTGAACTGTGGAGTCCTGAACGGAGGACTGCTAATCTCTGTGTGGCATATACTGACGAAGCCTGCGTCGTGTGTCGTAGCCCGTTGTGCCGTCGTCGGGAACGGAGCTGTCCCAAACTAAAGAGTAGTCCCGTTGTGCGAAGTAGTAAGTCGACAGCAGAGGCAAGAAGAGACAAAGGAATAGATCAGCCTGTTCTGGAGAGACCCAGGAGGTGTAAAGCGAATCCCTTAAAGATTCCCTCTCCGGCTGAATCCTGTCTAGCCGCTCTGTGGACATTGTCACTACAGAATTTCTGCCTGTGGACTACTATCTGCAGTGTGTTGTGTGTACGTCTCGACTGTAAATAGCTATCACCTGTACATATTTGTGTTGTGAATATTTGTCGTCTGTGTCCTGTCCTGTTCCTGTAAATAAACGTCTGTGTTGTGTTCGTCAACTAAAGGACTGATCACTGTTCTGTGCGTGGTCATCATCATCATCTAACACCATACACAACCACTATATACTACGAGGTAAAAAGAACCCGACGGATTTTTTTAGGATAATATAGAAGAAATCCGTAGCAAAATTTTGGTGTCAGAAGTGGGATAGTGGTTTACAGTGTATGGTGCTGACGTGATCCCAAGCAAAAATGGCTGAAACAAGAAATGACTGGTTTGAAAAGCTTTTTGCATTGATGCAAGAAATAAAAGCCGGACAAGAAGAACTGATAACCGTACAGAAAGAATTGATAGCCGGACAAAAAGAAATGAAGAGAGAATTAGAGGAAGATATTTCGTCATGGAAGAAAATTGTAGAAGATGAAGGTAATAAAAAGGAAGACGTGCAAGATGGCAAAGAAGAAACTAAAGGTAGCGGTGAGAGCCAACTGGAGGAAGAAAAGGCCGAAGATCAAATGAAGACTGATCTCATCGAAAAGAAGCTAAGAAATTCTGAGGAAGAACTTGAATTCAATGCGGAGAGGCATGAACAGGGAGATTATCAAGTAACTGCGGAACTGAAACAGTCTTCTCCAAAGGATTCCCCTGAAGTGGAATCGAAAGCTCAGGTGCTTGTGGAGGGAGAAGATGAACTCTCTTTGGACGGGTCTGATAGTGGTGACCCGTGCTCTATGCTTGCGAATGTAGCAGCTACGGATGATGCGACTCGGTCTGAAATGAATTCGTCTCAGAGGTTGACGGGACAACCTCTTTGCAAGACCCTTAGTAGCTCCTTACAAAGTACTACGGATGATGACTACGTAGCTGGAATAGCTAATCCTTGTAATTTCGGCCTATATTTCCTTCAAGAATCCGACCCTGTTGTGGAGTCTGCAAGGAATATCATGCAAAGAGAAGCCATCGAATCTTCTGTGTGCCCGGTCAAATTTCATCGTCGTAGAAGAATCCTTCCAGCAAAACCAGGAGTACTTTATAGACGATCCTGTGGAGAGAACTTTTTAGAGTTCTCGAGTGTCGAAAATGAGTCGGGAATAAGCGGACGTATTCCCAGGAGAACTTTCTCGACGAAACCCTGGCTTTCAAATGAACTCCGGAATACACTATTAGACCATCCTGATACTCGGTTGGTTCGATGGCGAAAGTTCAAAGTGACCAACCGACCAGTGTGTAGGGAATTCGTACTGGAGAATTCCATTGCAATACTATGTCTGGCTCCTTGGGACATCTTACATTTCAAAGAGCGAAACCAGGTCTGGATGTACAACCCGAAACGAAGAAGATTTAGATCAACATCAATCTGAAGATTTGGACGGATCTATAGTTGTCGCCAATCGAGTGAGGATGTCATCAACGAATGTGTGAAGTCGCCCAACTCCAGAATGAAGATTGTTTACATCAGCCGGTGAATTGAACTGGGACTGCCGGGACGTCAGTCTTTGAAGAGGGGAGCAATGTTACGAACCTGTGGTTTTGCTTTCCTGCGCAAATACTGTCAATGTAAGGAAGACAGATTGACAGTAATGTGTA
>JAPMOQ010015914.1:878094-889738 GCA_026543055.1 Argiope trifasciata | reverse complement strand
TATAAATCTGTTTCCACAAAAATGGAATTATAAATCTGTTTCCACAAAAATGGAATTATAAATCTGTTTCCACAAAAATGGAAATATAAAATACCGTAACTCCTTTTTCTGATTAAATCTCCTATAGGTTGTGTTTTTTCCGAATAATTTCCAGTTTTGCTAGTCATTCAGCAGAGTATTCTCATGAGAACATATACTATATACGAAGTTCTTCTTCAGAATATTCTGATTAAAAAAGAATATGGTAAAAAATGCTTCATTTTCATATGATCAGGTCTCTTTATATATTATTCCTTTTTCAATTAATACTATACTAAGAAAGAGAAGCTTGTAAAAATTCCCAAAGTATGCTAGGAAATTAATCACAAGTTTAACAACAAACTTGGAAAGCAATCTTATCGAAATGCTCTAGATTCTAGAAAGGACATAATTTCTAAAGATAATTCTATTAAAATCTATGATCTTTCGAAGAAAATTTAATATCCATTTGCGAAAATTATAAAATTGCGGGAATGCTACAGCAAGACAACATAGTGAAATATCTCTTCGGAATGTTAATCGTAGTGCGAGTTCTCTAGTTGTCTGCACTGAGATGATTTCTGTTGAACTTGTATTTTCACTAATTGAATTTTTTGCTAATTGTGTGTTCACTGTAAGTACACACTCAGGTAAAATTATTGTGTACGCTCTAATTATATGTGGCTCATATGAGAAATAGTATCGCTATTCATTATTATGCTTGTTGGATTATCATCATAATCCCCCCTCCACAGAATAATTTACTTAACAATTACATTATTGGCTAGTAGATCAATGGGAGAAATCAAATCCATGCATTCACTTAGTGAAAAGAATTTTATAATAAATTGCTTGTAAAGCTGTTAAAAACTGATAAAAAATTATATAATTGCAAAACAAATTCTTGTAACCATAATTCCTTGTTGCATTTGAAAAACAAAAAATTCTAACTTCTCATATATATATATATATATTTTAATTTCTGAAGGCTAAATTTTTCATTGAAGTTTTTCTGAATATTGAAGTATATTTTAAATCAGCATTTTGAATGCTCGCCAAAATAATGGTTTTTAAATTGAAACCTAATAGGTGCAATTTTGAATGCTGAATTCCAGTCTTCATTGAAATTTAAGATAAAACAATGACAATTTGTTACTTTTTTAACTATTAAGAAACATGAATAATAAATTATCTATAGAGAAAATAAATCAACTGTAAAGTTAATCTAGGAAGCAATAAATAACTTTATATAAATATTTTCATTTTAAAGATAAATATTTCAAAATTAGTGGGCTAAAAGAATTTTTATACAGCTATTCACCTTTCCCATGTTTTAATTATTTTAAAATTGCGAAAAAAAAATGTCACGATTTTTATATTATTGAGATTACATCATCCGCTTCATGCAATGGTAGCATTTTTTTAAAATTTTGTAAAAATCAAAGATTTTATTACAGATTACAAAATCTTAAATAAAGACTTCATTATGTAATCCATTATATTAATTGTGAACGAAATCTACCAAAATTTAATATAAATTTGGAATTTTTATATAAAAGAAATTAATATTTTTCTTTTATTATAAATATCATATTTACTTATTTAACTTACCTCCACTTCCACTCCATTAATAAGCCATTTGAGAAATGCCGCTGGTCTAGATGGAGCTGACTGGCACGTCAAGTCCACAGTCTCGCCTATCCCATAATGAGGCTTGGTACCCAATATTTGGGGTTTAGTGCTTGGATTTACTGCAAAGAGAATACTAAATTGGTGAAATAAAAATATTCTATTCATTGTTCTTACATATATATTTTTAAATATATATTAAAAATTTATTTTTATTGTTATTTTAAATTGTATATTAATGTATTGCTATATTAAAATTGTTACTTTCAATTGCTCAATATGTGTGTGTGTGTGTGTGTGTGTGTGCTCCTGTGTGTGTTTAAATGTATATTTTTTAGAAAGCTATTGAAAATAACAATTTTAAATGCGACCAATTTTGAGAAAAATTATCTTAACTTCGATCATAAAAACATTCATCATAATATATTGTCGAAGAAAATATATTCTATAAAGTCTTTGGTAGATTATGCTTTTGTTGTTAGGGACGGATTTCATTAGGATGTCCATTTTCCACCTTCCAAATGTTATTTAATTATATTAAGATATTATCTATCTATTAAAAATTATGTATGTGACGTGATATATGACTGAAGGTGTACTACGTAACTGCTTCGACTATTGATTTCAAATATGGGAATTATTTTTGGTGATAATGCTTTTTATTTTTTATATTTTGCCCCTAACAATTTCCAAAGCTCTATGATTATCTCCCTATTGAAAATGACAGCATTATCGCTGAGTCATAAAAAAGTTCCGAAAAGTGTTAAAGAAACTATCAAGATTGAGGCAGTGAATGATGATGATGAAGAGACTATTAGAAGTCTTTACTGCTGAGAGTCTTAGAAATATTATTGCAGTTTGATGAAGATTGTGGATTCAAACAAATGGCATTTTTTGAAGTTTTCTTAGCTCAGCACTTAAAACATTTCACATATGTATGACAATTTTTGTGAAGTTCTTATTTATGTATATTTTTATTGTAGTAGATGGTTTGCAAGCAATGAAAATGTAAGTGAAAAAAAAAAATTCCGTTTAATATTTTTGATTTAATTGATTTACTGAAGAAATTAAAGTCATTTTTTAAGAAAAAAATATGCTAATTTTGTTTTTGTAGATTCGTGTTCACCTTCAGATAAATTTTTAAAAATATATATTCTTTCTGAAATTTAATTCAGTTAATAAATTTTCTCGCATTCGTTTCGTCTATCCATCCATATGCTTAAATCCCTTTTGACCTTTTACCTTCTAGAACACTTCTTCAGTATAAAGCGAACATGCCTATTATGAAATTTCTACTCCAAGATTCTTATGTTCGAAAAAACTCATTATAAGTCATGTATATTTATGAGAGTATATATATATTATCATGTATATCAAACGGAACCGACAAGTTGACTTAAAATTTGGAATATATTCTTTATACTAAAATTGTACTTTTATACCGAATTTCGAAATCCCTTCAGTCGCTTACCCTTTATTCTAATGCTTATATATATATTAAAATATAGGATATTTAAATGTTTTCACGTTGATTTTCCAGGAATTCCTGTGCAGTTTTAAGTCGTTATATTC
The DNA here is from genome assembly GCA_026543055.1 of Argiope trifasciata. Lineage (NCBI taxonomy): Eukaryota > Metazoa > Arthropoda > Arachnida > Araneae > Araneidae > Argiope > Argiope trifasciata. The sequence continues at coordinate 886,519 of JAPMOQ010015914.1, read as the reverse complement.
ACAAAGTCTTTTGACCCTATTCAAGAACTTTTTTAAAATGCAAATTTCATTATGTTTATTAAACAAAATTAAATATCTACGTTTAAATACATCCACATTTTTCGTATTACGATAAAGAAAATCTATAAATTTATTACTTCTTTCTTTATTAAGGAAAAGTACTTTTAAAGTAATATGAGTTTCGTTTTAATATATGAATTTACATCGCTTTAATCCCTTTTCTTCTATAAAACTTTAAATGTCACGATAGAGAAATGGTTCTTTTGGTTTATGGACCATGCTGATGTATTGCATCTGAGTAACAATGCAAAAAATATATGAAACGTTCAATAAAATTTTTTAAATATTAACATTTAAGTGTTAAATGTTAATATTTAAGTATGAAAATGTAATACTATTCGTAATATTTTAATATTTTTTTTTCCTTCATTACAATAATTTCCTAATAAAACTGGATATAATAAATAAAATTCCAGTACAGTATAAAATTAAAAACAACCAGTTAATGTCAAGTTTAATTAGATTATGTCATATTCTTTAGATCTTAATATCTATGCCACTCAATGGATCAAAAATTGAACATTCTTATAAAAAATGGATGTTATCAATAACAGTTATTTTAATTGTTCTCTCTAATATACGTATTTACAAATTGCACAAGGTTCAATCATTGAAACTTTTGGGTTCTTTCAATGTTTATTTTACTTGGGTTAAATTTTCTTACTTATATTACCATCAAACTTTTATCAATATCTATATCTATACTTTTAATAAGGCTCAATGTATATGTTTGTGTGTATTGGCCCTCTACAGGTCAGACCGTAAGACCTCACCAACCAAATTTGGTACATGCATACCTTTGAAGTCGGGAATGTGCACCTCGAAGCCCCTTTTCCTAATGTTTAATTATAATTTAAATTAATTAAAAATTGGTCGAAATTTCGACGTTTTTCCGCTATAACTTTCGAAAATATTATTTTAAGTTTCTATTTTTTACGAATTTTTAAAGAAATGTTTTTCAACAATATATTCCGGACAAAACAATGAAATTTAATCTGCACCAGCATGTTAAGATTGAAACGGAAAAAATTATCTTTTATCAATATGCTATCAGATTGGCAAAAACTGAAATTTAAAAATTTAGTTATTGCAAATTAAACATATAAAAATATAATTTTCAGCACGTGTCTGCATAAAATGAAATAAATATGAAAAGGTTCAGCAAAAAAATGTTTTTATATTAATTGCAGCTTAATTACCTGCAGCTGACAGATAGAGAGACTTATAGTACATTACGGGCTTAGGGCCTTGATAAATTCATGAGTAAATTATCTAACTATCAAAAATGTTTTGATGAAGTAGTTATTAAAATACAACTTACATAAAGTATTTAATTGACAATGGCAAGTTACATAAAATATTTAATTGACTTTATGATTAAAATCAGGTTACATAAAATATTTAACTGATAATTTTGAACAGCAGTAAGATTGGTGAACCAGCTGGTTGCCAAAGGCGGTTACATGGGTTGTCCTCGATCTTTTTAAGGAAGACTAGAAGTTACGATAATACATGAGAAATCGTATCCCTTTTAACTCTATACAATGCCAATAAAAAGATATTTATTAGTACTTGCCAATCAATGTCCATTTGCATAGCTGAATTTTGGCATAAAAGGGCAAAAAGCTTACCTATTCATGAAATATCGAAACTGGCACTAATTAGTTTATAAATAATAATACACTAAAGTTTAATTAAGTAATTTTTGGTTTTAAAACTATTTGGAGGTTATTTTATGACTAAGTTCCTAATTCTAAACCATGACTGTAAACCATGTATGCCGACTCTTCATGCTTACAAATTACATTAACATAAAATGCTTTGATCTAAGATGATAAATCTGCACCAGGATGGATCTTTCACAAGATTATTTATCACACTTGTCTTTTGATGATGCTTATAATTATATTCCACTAATTCTTCTTCCGTAAAGAAAATAAAGGTCAAGAAACTGAATTGTCACATTACTTCCGACAGTAAAATAAGTATACTTATCTTTGAAGCATATTAAAAAGTAGGAATTATCAGTTCACAAAGAATCACGAATTCCTTACACATAAGGCGTTGAAATTTATCCCTGTTTCTATATTAGCAAGATATTTTGGCTTTGCATGAATAAAAAAGTGATTACTCTGAAATTTGCATCGTTCTTCAAAATCACCAACAGTTTGATGGGATGCTGTGTACCTTGTTTCTTTCCCTCTTTTGCATGGCTCTCACACAATTTTATGCCTCTGAAACTTACCGTATATCCTCATCTCTCTCTCTCCTCTGACAGTTCGGAATATGGGAGCTTCCGAGGACACTTCACACCTGTAGATTCCCTCCGAATTCACATCTGTCGTTGGCATGTAGATATTGCCTTCGCTGCTCTTCGTCAGCTGCGTGGGACATACAATGAATTCCATCAGTGAAAGAAGATTATCAATACGCATTTCGTTCAGGGAAAGCAATGATTTTTTGGGAAAAATAGATTCGAGGATAACATCGGTTGATATCGATTTTATTCTTAGCAAAGGTATATTGGTGTATAAATGTGAGGAAATAAATGTAATTTATTTAATTCCTTTGATGTCAATTTGTATTTGTTTTAAAATTGGTAGATACCATTTCCTGAGGCATTATATTTAAATGCTATCGATATTAAATTTTTGGCGTATGACAGAAAATAAGGTGAAGCCCAATATAGGTCAGATTCATTCAGCTAGACCCAGCGATTATGTTTTATGTTATTTATATATTTATACTTAAACAATTTCTTAAAAATGTCACTGGGCATTTTGTATCTTTAAATATATATAGTTGCGAATTCCCTTGAGTTGAAATTCATAATTTCTGAAATACTCTTCCATATTTTAAATGCTATTCGGCTCTAATTTGTTTTTATGGTTTTTTTATTTATCTTTATTTTGTTATTTTTCATAATTTGATAGTTTTTTATTGATAATTGTTGTATAATGTTGATATTTTTTTCAAACTTTTGACTATACTCATAATAATTATAGTTGCTATTTTACAATTGAGACAATTTTGTTATTAAATTTGGCTCTATAAATCTATTATTTAAACTTGTCTTCATGTACACACATGTATACATACATGTGTAGAAATATATCCTGTAAGTTCTGTAAATCTATAAAAATCAGATACAAGAATGGCAGAAAGGTTTTAGAAATTATATTTCTAATTTTTTTAAGAAATGTTAAAAAAAATATCAAAATAGCTATACATCTTCATACATAAAAAGAAGAGTAAGGAATTTAGGAAAAATTGTTAATCTATGCTTATATATTAGTTCAAAATAATGCTAAACAAATTATAATTTTAAAAAGAATTTTTGTACAGTTTAGAGACATATATAATGTTTTTTGACATTTGGTTGAATCTATGTAGATTAAAAACTTTTTTCTTTTATGACGATCCAGAAGTAAATAGTGTACTAGTTTTCCCATCATTAGGTAGTATACTGATGTTGATTACCTGCTTCAATACTAAACCCTGAATATGGAAGGTAATATTAAATCACTTAAAGGAAACATAAAATATTGCACTACTCGTTTGGATTATATGTTAAAATGCTATATGTGAAGTCTTGTTTTCTCAAACAATAATCATTTATCTCTATTTTTGTTCGAGATTTAATTATTATATAGTAAAAGTTGGCTAAAATAGAAAAAAAATAATTATAGATATTAATTTTACAAAAAGTGAATGTGTGAATACAATGATATTGTTAACCTATTTTAATTAAATTGAATGCAAAAATATAAATTATATTCTTCAGAGTTTAAGTTAGAAAATTTCGTTTAGTAAGGTGAATAAAAATGCTTAGGTTTAAATTAACTTTTGATCATAACTAAACATTAAGGGCCTAAGAAATATGATACTAATATATAGTAGCCGTGACATAAGGTTATTTTCTTACTCACATCAATATGTATTCCGTCCAACTCGTATTTCTGCCCCGGTGGATTATCAGCAGGTATATATCTGTAGAATTCCACGTTGTTTTTGTGCCATTTTATGGAGTAGAGAGTTTCTTTCTCCAGATCGTAGGTGCAGTTGAGCCAGACATCGTCGCCCTTTATAACCACAGCTGGCACTGACACCTCTCTTAATTTCAGAGGTACCGTCGCTACGGGAGAGAAAGAAACTACAATCAAAATTTCTGTGACAAATTTTCCGATGGCAAGAAATAGTTTATCAACGAGTCGAAAGATAGTGAGGAATTGATTTACAATTTCAGCTATTTCTTTTTTACGGAACTGCAATTACCTCAAAACATTTTTTTGACCATTTGTTTACTTGTCTTTGCACAAATTTCGATAATGCTATTCATTAATATTTATAATTGCTTGTAAACCTGATTAAAAATTAGACATTTAATTTTCAACATTTATTATCTTCTATTGAAATCTTGTTTCCATTCCCAAAAATTACATAACCAGTTAACATTCAACTCAACTTAAAACTCCTATTTTAATACTGTTTTTAATTACATTTAAAGTAAGGAAATTAAGATGTATGTGAAACATTAATAATTACTTTTTAATCATATCAAAAAGGAAATACTAATTTTTGAATATCTTTTTTTTTTCAGCGAAAATTTTATCACAATTCTCGAAAAGGCAACAACATGATTAAGTTCAACTTAAGTTGGAATTCATATATCAGTATTTTTTCAAAAATTAGTTTCAAGGAACTAAAATACCTGAGAAGTAAAATAAACCCCAATATTTTATTTTGTGAAAGAAATCGGGTGAAAACCATTTAAAAAATAATTTTATTGATATTCATTTAAATAATTTTTAAATATGATTACGTAAAAAATCTAGATAGCTTCCGATTTATTAGCATTACTACAAAATAAATTAGAAGGAAGCAAGTTTAAAAAATAAAAATCTGGGACTTTATTTTTAAATCTAGTTAATTGTGTTACGAGAATGCTCATATTTTGGAATGCATATTTCATTTTTACGTAAACAAAAAGAATAAAAATAAAGAATGTTTTCCTTTTAACCAAGGATGAGAAGTCAACCAGTCTTATAAATAGAATGTTGAGCATTAGCTGGCTAATTTGCTTTTCATTAGATCTTAAAATTACTCGAAACCTTTTTTAAAATTACTTAAAATGAAATATCATGTAAAATAGAAAACCACTTTCTGGTTTTATTTTTTTTTTATTTTATCTGTTTAATATTAAAGTGAAGATAACACATATCGTTTATTGTAAATTATTTATTATTATAATGTTATACTCTTTTTTGATACATAAACCTTTGGTATTGTGTATATCCTTATAAATGACTATAAATTATTTGTAACTGATGATAGGATGAAGAACTATGAAAATAACTCAGAAAGAAACCAAAATTTATTTTTACACTAGCAATAATTTCGCATAATAGATAATCTATTTTCTCAGGGATATGTGAAAAGGGAAAGTGATATAAACAACATCCTTGTGACAATCTGTTTCATTCACAAGCATTAAGTATATTTTAAACTATCCATTCTGATAAATGACTAGTTAATGCAAAATATTCAGTATATCCCTAAGTAGTGAAAAAAAGAAAACGGATGGTTTAGAAAGCAGTAAGTATAATGTGTGTGGTCATCAAAAATACATCAATGACTCCGAAACAGCTTTTCAGAATTTGTTGTGAAGTGGAATGTTTGAAGTCAAGTAGTTTGGCGGAAACAGCCCTCGTAGCCAAGAGATGAAACATTGGGATCGGCTTATACGTACAAACAAAACTTTATTATTTCTTCTGTAGTAAGTTAAAAACTTATTTTATATTGTTTACAAGGAAATTATTATAATCTGTAATTATTATAATTAATTATATTTAATTAATTAGTAATTATTATAATTAATTATAACAATTGTTTTGAATAAGCAAGATTAACAAGATTACTTCCCAAGCCTCAAACTTATTTCTTTCTAGCATAAAAATGAACTATTTTTATAAATTAATTACAATTTTAAAGATTAAATGTTTTATAGTCACATTGTTTCATATTATATTTTAGTCCAGTTTAAAACTTTTAAAGGAATTGACTTTATAAAATAAATACCTACTTCACGAATATATTAACAAAATCAGATTAAATATTAATTTATTGAAATAAATTCATTTGCAAAAATTTGTTCGAAATATTGTAAAATCTCAAAACATTTCTTCGCAATTTTTTAAAATATATATTTGAAAAGTTGCAAAATTATTTGATGTCTATGTTTTCCTAGTCCTAAGACGGATATAAATGCCTCCCTTTCTTAAAATAATGGAAATTAATTGATCAACGATAGTATCTAGAACAATAATTAGTAGTACTTTATACCTTATGACTTGAATAAAGGCATTGTAATACGCTGCCTTTTGCATACTATAAGATAAATTGCCAGAGCATCAAATCTAAGAATTTTCAAAACGCCTATTCATCAACATAGAAAGACAAATGACCCAAAAATTACTAATATGAAGATTTTAAGACATAATGTAAATGATATCGTGTCAATTACCAAATATGAATATGATTACAAATTGAGTTTGACAATGCTATAAAAAATATTTGTAGAATCCTAAATACCCAAATGCCATATCACTCCATTTTCCCAGTTAAAATATAATCAGTTTTATTAAAAGTTTTCGCATCTTCTTATATTGATGTTCTTTCTTTCAATATTCGAAAATGCATAGTACCACTGGAATTCGCTGTAAAAAGACAAATGATAAAATATTTTTTATTCTTTCCTTAAAAATATAGATTCACTGGAATCGGTCCATATGTTTAAGGCAAAATACTATTTTTACTATCAGAAGTTAATAAAATAAATCATCGTCTTGCAATATATCAAAGTAGATATTCCGATGAAAACTATTGCGAAGCTATAAAATTTTTGCCCATCAAGTTACTGATTCTAATCTTGTAATTTATTCATTTGATGGATGAGATTTTAATGTATTTTGAAAGAACTTAACATTTCCTGATGAAACTCAAAAAAAGTTAAGAAATACTTAGCTAATGATCAGCTTGCATGCATGACAGCAATCATTTCTCATTTTTTTTTTTTTTGAAAATTTAGTTTTATTTTACTAAATGTTTTTATTCCACAGCTTAAAGCAATCATTAATCAAGATAGAAATATGTCAAAACAGCGTAATCTCAAACAAAACAGCCCATCTCTGGGCTTTCAAATTCTATGTATTAGGAATTGAAACTGTAAAGTGTCTTTGACATCAAAAAAATTATTAAAATTTAACAAATATACAGCCGGCATTAGTTCTTAAATTTATCATTTCTTCTTTAGAAAAATTTTGAAACTGTGTATCAACAATCAATTTATCTTTGAATTTTCCGAAATTAAAAGAAGTACCTCAAGATATTTGATCGTAATTTTATATTTTATATTTTCATTCTTTATCGAGAATCAAGTAAGAAAATGTTTTTCATTTAATGTTCTTTGATTTAAAATGACACTTTCATATGAGAGCAAAGTGCATTTAGAGACATTTCGTTATGAATTGTGTTTATGAAAATTCATTGAAGATTCTGAAGTCCTTTGCAACTATACCTTGAATATAGAATTAAATTATCAATGCAAGTATTTTAAGGCACCTATTCAGATATAATATTTAAAAAAAAACTGAGAAAAAAATACATTTACAATAACACAATTACGAAAATTTTGTTTGTAAGAACCTCATATTTTAACTGTTGTATTGCGACTTATGACACGCCCTCTTTTAGTAATCTGGCTATTATTTAAGCCGATAGAGCGTCTCGTGTTTATTCAATACCATCCAACAAGGGCAAAGAGTACAATTTAGCTACTTCATGCGTGACAAGCACGTAAAACCTCTTAATATGGGAATGGGGCATTCACACACCTTACATTTCAAGCACAGGAGAAGAACAACAATGCTCAAACCAGGAATCGAACCTGGAACACCCAGATCATGAGGAATATTTACTACCCGTATGACAGGACAGCGGTTTATATTAAATGACGGCAGATTAAATCACTCATATTACGTAAGAAATTTGTGCTGATTCAAGCAAAAAAAATTGGGAACAAGGTAACAGCAATAGAAAGTGACTAGAAATTAGAACTTTTTTGGTGTATTTAACATATTTCTCATGTATATTGTCAGATTGACATTATATATATATGGAATGATTATACCTGGATTATTTAATAACTACACTATGACATGCTTTTTTTTGTAAATCTCTTCAAAGTCACTATGAATTCAACAATACATACATCAATTGCATTTTTAATTATCAGTGAAGGAACAAAGGTTGTTGAAATAATTTTTGATTTTTCTCAATTTTGCTATACAAGGAAACTAGTAACAGG
>JAPMOQ010015914.1:802278-869994 GCA_026543055.1 Argiope trifasciata | reverse complement strand
ATATATATATATATATATATATATATACCTTTCCTTTGATTTCAGATATTTAGAACCATGATGTTTTATTCTAACTTGAATAAAAAAATAACTTTAGACTGCAAATGTACCAACAAGAAATTTTAGTTTCCAAATATACTAGTACACATTTAGAAAACATCTTAACTCTAGACTTCAAATATACCAGCAAAAAATTTCAATTTCCAAAAATACTAGAACGACATTAGAGAATATCTTAACTTTATTTCTATACTAGTCTGTGATTTCAAAAGCATCTAAAATTGTACTATTCGAATCTTGTTCTCTTTTCTTTATTTACTTTATTTTTTCAAAGAAAATTCAACTATATTGGCACCATAATGCATTATTCATTGCCTGTCATTTCAAAAGATCAATTTTAATAACAGTACTGTAAAAGAAATTTCATGCAATTCTGTAAGTAAAATAATATTATAGGAAAGAAAAAAAAAATCAAGCTAAATTTTTTGTATTTATATTGGAAAAAGTTTGTTGGAATATTCTCGACAACTTTATTGATATTGTTCGTTTCAGCATTGATTGGTATTTTAAATATAAACAATTTGTCATGTAACTTTAATATTTATGGGGAAAATATAAAAGGCTTAGGTTTTTTATATTAAAAATGGAAATAATTTAGCAATAATAAAAGCACTTGTAAAAAAATCGGTGTACACTTTTTTTTTTCATTTATCAGCATTTTTATTGTTTAACATAATGTTATGTTCAAAAAAGAAAAAAAATGACACATCGAAAACCTTATTTATTTTTATTTTGTTTTGTCTTGTAACTGCGCCAAAAATAATGGATGGAAATTTTGTAGTTAATATGTAAATAATATGTTGAAAAAGAGCAATACATTTTCCACCATTTAAAATCTTTAGAATAGCTGTACAGTAGGGATAGAATGCTTAATAAATATTATTTGACTGAATTAAATAACAATAAATAAATTTATAGATTTAATAAAATGCATCCTCATCACAATAATAAATTTCAAAATTACAGACTTAACTAATCTATACATGCGAAATGATAAAACAATATAGAAATTTGTAATTTATTTTTAAATCCATATGTAAACTGAGCAATTTAATAAAATAAAAGCTTTATAAATCTCAAAATGCACCATTTCTTGTTCAAGTCTTTCATGACTTCAAACCTAGTGAAAAATAACTTCGAGCTCAGTAATTCATATTTTTATTCCTAAACTCACGATAATGATGAATAAATACTCGTCTAAGAATAAAACAAAGGAAAACAGACTCCAAGGTTTTATTGCGAATTCAATTGCTAAATTGTATACTTGAATCAAATCTCACTACAGTGTTTAATAATAATAATAATAATGCAATGCGAATTAAATTTGCTAAAAATAATGAGAATTAAATTTGCACAGAATTTAAAAAAATGCATTTAAATCAAAATTGAAAAGCAATATTTGAAAAAAATGTAATTTTTTTGTAATATGTTTTTTTTTAAATCATTGGATTTATTTCGTATTGAAAATGATTCAAAAAATAACCGACGAGTGGCATTCGCACGTCAAAACACGTCAAATGGACAGATTATCTTTTCCGGCTTGAGCATTACTAGTTATTTTTTTTATGAAAACGATGAATCCGAGACTAAATCATTATGCAAATTCACCATGTTGAATACAATCAAGACGAATAAAAACACAATTCATAGAACAGGAAACTTAATATGTCGTTTAGAGGAAACCAGGAGCTTTTAAGTTCGTCCACAAAATGGGAGACCAACCTGCAGTGAGGATCATTGACAGCAATGAGGAATTTGTAAACAGTCGAGACATCAATGATGAGTAGCAGTGTATTTTTAATTGAGAGAGTAATGCGGATATCAGCTGTTTGATCTGACGCATTACACACTGAAACCTGAAACTGCATCTGTACAAGATGCAAGCATTTCACCAATTATTGCCAGCAGATTCCGATTAAAGACAAGCTCTTGAAACGTTGGCCCTTGCAGAATAGAACATGGCTCACAATGGGCACTGGACATCATCCGGATAAATGAAGTGTAATTTACATTGCATGTTGGCATTAATCCGAGTGGCAATCTGGAGCGCATGGAATTCTTACCATTACATTCTCCGCAGGTGACTGTTTGATGTTGTTTCAACACATCCTTCATTCTGGACTCTTATTTCTTTTGAAGAGCATCATTGGTTTGAAGATTAAGTTGGAAAGCCTTCTCTTTTACTGGTATTTTTTATGAAACTACATTTCACCTGCTTTGAAGCAAAAACATGAGTTACATGCCGTCAACTTCAAGTTGGATTGTGTCAAATCTCATGGTGTACGCCCCATTAATACATTGTATACCTAAACATATTCGTTGATTACTCAGGGATAATCCGAATTTGTAAGATTTAGTTTCCCACACGATCGTCAAACCTTCCTCCTAAGGAATTTTGGTTGTATGGATATTTAATATCCCATATAGTGGATTTTCCAGCCACTTTGGTGGAGCTGAATGTATTTCATAACGTCATCGGTGCCATTGATGCTAACAGCCATACTCAGCTGCAATAGGCACACACATGTATTTCCCTTTCCTAATACCTTGTGTTGGTAATCATATTAAACATATTTTGCTTTGAAATAAAATTCGCTTTCCTAAGTGTGCTTCCCTGATTTACATAGCAGTTTCACGTATGAACGCAATTTATCGGTCATTTCTGAAATATCTTAATGTTGATATATATATATATATATATATATATATATATATATATATATATATAAAGAGAGAGAGAGATAATGAAAAAACTCATCACATAAAATAATACATTTTATTTTCAGAATTTTTGCTTTGTTATGGACTTTGCAAAATTTAAAATACTTTGTAAATTTTCGTTAAATTTCGAACGAAATCTACACAGAAAAAATGTGTTGGTCAACCTATTCGAATACAAGTGATCATGAAAACTATTAAATACAAAATGTCAGATGGATGTAAATGGAATTTAAAATATTAAGGCCGTATTCACATTCTGACACACATAGACATACAGCATTAATTCTTTAAAAGTACTTTTCATATCTAAGAACGTTTTTGAAATATAAAATCAATGGAATTTCCGACTATTATGTTATTTTGCTCATTACCACAATCGCAGAATAGAAAGTGAAAATAAGAAGTATTTATTTCTTATTGAATGTAACTTAATTTTTTCGTAAGGATCAACATAACTTGTAGATGTTAAGATAAATATGATCTTTAATCATATTTGATTATCTGTATAAATAAGCCTTTTACAATTATGATATGAATGAGTTTATATTAAATACACTTTTTAAAGATATAAATTATTTTAAGAGAACTATAGTTTCCGCTTTTCCTTTTACGAATTTTCTAATTTTGTTTGATTTGAGCTTAAATATTTAATTTTCTACTTTGCTTCATCGCAATAAGAAGTGGAAAAAATTATACTATGCCATTATGTTAAAAATTTTCAGTAATTTCTACTGTTATACTGCTCGATAAATAAGATTCAGTAGTCATGTAATTATCTGAATAAATATGCTTTTTATATTTATAACAATTAATTCATATAAAATAATTTAAAAATTAAGAGTTTGAGTTTGTCTTCTTACGAAATTTTTCTGTGGTTTAATTTGAACTTTAATATTTGCTTTTCTACTTCAATTCATTTCAATAAAGAGGAAATGAGGAATTAAGCTATTACATGATTTTAAAACGTTCCATAATTTACAAAGCAAATTCTCTTTGCAATTTTACTCAGTACTTCATTTACAATACAAAAAGTATTGATGCAGTAACAGAATAGTTTTCTCTATTTTATAAGTTGTTTTGATATTTGTACTCCATTCTCGATTTCCTTTCTCGTTTCTTCACTAATTTTTTTATTTATTTTATTCTGCTTAGAATAAACCTCACTTAGCCTGCTTAAAGGACGGTGACCTGGATATATAGTTCTCCTAAGCTAAGAGATTCTAAGAGCTTAAAAAGGACTTTATGCCAGCTTTTGTGTTTGCCAACAAAGAAAAACTCCCTTTAACTTAAGAGAGACTCAGGCATTTATAAAGCGAATTCGCCAGCCCCATATAAGTTAACAGAAACTAAGCATTAAAGGTACGATTGAGTTTTAGAATAATTTTCTGAAATAATAAATAAAAAATATTATAAATAAATGACATTAGAAAATGACACTTTATACTGGTAAATAAATGCTATTTTATGTTTGAAAACTATAAATCATTCTAAAGTTAAACTAAATCATTCAAGGAAAAATAATGTTTGATTCTACAAACTTGATGTGAAACAATTATTTCTTCTAGTCCTTAAATCAATTTTTGCAAAACTTTTTGACAGTTTTATTCGTTTTTTTAAATTTTTTTACAATGTTATACATTTTTGGTTCTTATGATGTATATTTTTATTGAATTAGAAACATAAATAATAGACAATGTAGACACCGAATGGAATTGAATTCGAAAAGTAAAATGTGTTGCATTTTTATCAACTGCCGTTACCCTTTTGTAAAATGTTATCAAAAACTGATATTAGATAAGAACAGAATAGAATTTAAAAAAACATTCATACGAAATTTTATAATAAGAACTTACTATGATTTTGCCGCTTCAATAATCCGATGAAAAAAGTTTATCATTCCAATCGTAAAATGTATTAAATATTCTTCAACAGAAATTATCTTTTTTGGAAATGTATTTAAATTTTACTTTAGAAAATAATAATATATATGAAAAATTCGTCAAGTTTTTTTTTTACTATCAGGAAACCACTACAACTTCTCCTTTTCAATTAACTTTCATGCAGAAATATAAACTTGTGTATTTTCTTGCACAAATCGATAGTTTCTAAATTCATTTCAAATAATTCATCGAGCTTGGTTATATCCAGACGTTTCGCTTATGTTTCCAATCATTTGATCTTAAAAATAATTTGACAACAAAATAATTTGGCATTAAAAATTTCCGTCTGATATGGGTAAATATTTAAAAGTTGAATTAATATTCGATGTAAACTTTTCTTAATATAACTACCTTTTCATATTAAAACAAATTTACTATGCAAAAACTTGACAAAAGTTAAGCTATGCTTTCAGTTTTGCATTCATTCAATTAAATACTTATATATAATATTCTAATGGAACATTTTCTTTCGAAGTGTTGTTATTCAGTATGCTTATTCACAAAAAAAGTTATTTATTAGTCTCAGATATGTTCTGATAAAATATAAGCTTAGTATGTAAATGAAACATTTTAAATAATAAGGTATTAAATTAATAAAATAAATGTTTTTTCTAATATTTTCAATGAATTTCTTCTCAATATTTCTTTATTCTTGCTATTACAGTAGTAGAATTTGATTAATTTAATTTGTTCCATAATAATACGAAAACCGCATATTAAAACTCTAATTTATTATTAAAAGAACACGATTAATTAAACGGTAAATAAATACATATTATAGCTAATTATTTTTAGCGTTCAGGTAGTTTTTGGATTTTTAAATAATTTCACGACTGCATGTTAAACTTGTGGAACCTAGAATGTGAAGTTTTGCTTCTTAATCTTTTCTGTAAGAAAATATTTTAAGCCACTTTTACAGATTTTTTTTCCTTAAATAATGTAAATTTGAAATGTAGATTTTTAATAATATAGTTTTTCAGAATAATGTAGATTTGGGAACTTCGTTGACATGAGCTACTGATATTATAGTGTGTCTTTTTCTAAAAGGAATATGTCAAAATCTTCCAGAACTTTATCCATAGTCACATTTTAAATTAATTTTTATTCATAAACTATAATTAACAAAATATTTACTTCTACAGCTATTTTCGAAATTATTGGGTAACATTTTTGTTGGTATTACCGATTCGATATACTTAAATATTTTTAGCTGCAAAAATTAAGAACATATCACTGCACCTTTCTGCTATTCTTTTGATTCACAAAGAATAGGATCACTTCATGTTTGCTTGAGAGTGCTTTATTTTTGCCACACTTTTACAATAGTTTGGAAAGCGAGTATGAAATCATGCTATTGGCTGATGTAACAATTTTTATTTTGTTGCAGATAGGATTTTATTTATAATGCAACATTTTTTAATGTGTATTCAATAACAAAAAATTTATCAACTTAGGTTACGTATGCATATTTTATTTTCGTTAAAGGCAATGCAAATTTTTATTTTCTAATGAGCGAATTAAAAAAGATATGGATTATGAAAATTTTGAATTTTTTTAACTAACCAAATCTTTTTCAAAATTTGTTTCTGTTTGTGTTAGTTGTTTTATAACCAGATAAAATCATTCAGTATGACCACACATATGCAGAAACTGTAGAGTAGCAAGTAATTATATCATTGAAACATTGTTATTGACCACTGTTTCAGTATACGCGTCATCTTACTCATGCGTGGTTTACAGGAATAATATAATTAACATAGATATCAAAATCATGGATATTTGCAATAGCAACATTGCTAAATTTTGGAAATACGAGAAACTTAGGCAGCATACATTAATTTTCATAGATGAAAAAGGATATCTAGAAAAAAATAATAACTTCCTTATCATAAAACGCAATGAATACTGTAGGGAAACACAAAAACTTCTACCACTGTTTTCAAATAAATTATAAAATCAGTCGATATTAATCTTTTTTTCATTATATAATGTTAAAAACAATATCAAAATATGGCACGCATATAAAAAGATAATTTTTTAAAATTTTTGAAATTTTCAAAATGGAATTTTAAAAAATCATCAAAAAATTGAGATTCAATTTTTGAAAGATTGCAGTGCCAAACATATGTGCCTTTTATATAGGATACATTAAAAATAAAACATCGTAATTTTTCCAATGTTCTGATACTCTTAACTTAAAACATTTACTGCAAACTACTGCACTATATCAATAAACTAGAAATTCTTTATTTTCTCATCTGGGAAAAACCAAATGGAGCCGGAGCTTCAAAGATCATTCATTACTTGAGCACATTTGCATACCTTGATATTCTTTTATTAGATTACCTCAGTGTGCATAATTACTTTATAGGTAATCGATTATCTCCAGGGATGAATAACTTTTTATTAAGTAAAAATATTAATAAATGAGTGAATGGTAATGGTGCAAATCTGTGAAAGAGTCTGAAAAAGTGTATCTTTGAGTCAAACTTTCTGGCAGGTATTTATGAAAGTTTAAGTCTTTCTTTCTTTTCATTTAGTGGAAGAATAAAGAAATTAATCAATTTATATTAGTCATTATTTAATTAGAGTTTAAGGAAGATATTAATCGATTTTAGTTCTAGAAATAAGAAATGGAATTTTTTTTATTTTCTATTCTCAGATTTAAGGTAGAGTAAGTTTTTAAATTCATTCAGCAGAAAATTAATTCGATTTATTGTAAAAATAACTATTGAAGTAATTATGTTAGAAAAATAGAATCTCTTTTCTACATTCAGTACATTTGAAAGGAAGAATGGCTGAATTATTCGTTTGAGAAAGCTGAGAAGTAATAAAAGAAAAATAAGTAAGAACACTATTTTTTAAAATTAGGCTTGGAAAGCATAATGGTTTGAAATAAAATTTTACTAGGCCCTTTAAATTAGCAACAATTTGCTAAGCACGGCAGGTCAAAATTATATCAATGAAATCTAGCTTAGATTATAAAGATTGATTTTTTTTTTCTCATTCTCTTTCAAGTCAAAATCTCCTCCATGAAACCAATTTGACACAAAACTTGTCTTTTCACCTGTCTTTTATAAAAGGCGTTTGCACAGAATTTCAACATCCCCTTAATTATACAGGGTATACATTTCGAAAAGACATTATATTGTGTTCCTATGCTTCATTTGACTAAAGCTTAGATTTCCCCCTACATTATACTGAAAATAATATCTTGCAGTTTTGAAGTTTTTCATAATTTGAAATTTATTTTCTATCCTGTCTAGATCACCTCAACCTCAGTAATCTTAATTTTTTTAGATGAGGGAGTTTATTAGATAAGTTATGATAATGTACCTCTCACACTTAAATGAAATTCTATAAGATGTAAACTATTTGATTTCTGTATTTTCAGATCAGAAGGTATTTAATATACTTCCAGACACAATACTTTTTCAACGACTGTCTTATTCTAAAAGTCCTATCGTTAAAGTAACTCATTTAAATGTTATGAATATGTAACAAAAATTGAGGAGCATCACATAAGATAATAAAATGAATAACAATAAACTGAATTCTTTATTATTATCGGACAAAATTTTTCATTCTTATATTTTTATCCGGCGCTGAATAATCTTTCTTACATAGAGTTATTTAGAGCCATTGGTTATTACTATCATATGGCACTAATGTAGTTAACATGGAATTCTTGAGGAACTGTAACAAAAGTTTGCCGTTAAATAAAATTAGATTGTTGCTTACCATAACCATGGTATCCTTGCATTATCTAAAAAAAGTACATTTAGATAGATTTATTTATGATTGGAATTCAAATTAAATGCAATCTTTTGGATTTTGCAAGCTTTTGATCTGCCACTCAGAGTTTATCTAATATGTTATTGATAAAATCGAAACTAATTTTTTTTCTAAATCTGTAAATATTGAGAAATAAGTGATAGCTTACATTTAAGCCTATCACTACAATGTAATGATAGACCAGAAACACATGAACGACTGAGTATAGAACACCAATATCTGGATTAAAATGGGCGTGTATCATCTAAATATGTATTTATACTGTCAAAGAGGTAATAGTATAAATATGAGAAATCGTATAAAGAGCACAACAGTAGCGCAAATCAAAACAAGATACCGAATGCTATCATCAGTATTTTCATAATATTTGGAAATAAGCTATAATGCAAGGTCTTCTCTGTAACCGATGAATGATCAAGAGCAGGTTACTACGCCAGTATATTGTTTTTTAAATGTTTTTTTATCTTCCTCTTTGACAGAAATTTCATATGAAATGCAACAAAAAGCAAGATTTAGGAAATATTTTTAGTTTAATTTTGGTACAATAATCTATAAATATGTTCTGCTATTCTTGAGCTAAATAATAAACAATGTGTCCCATTTGATAATATTTTATGAAAGCTTTAATATTTCACAATGTTAAAAATAAAATTGATAATTTTATGATATTTATCCCAATATCTATATAGTTTAATCCAAGTATCTTAAAGATCGAATAAAAACATTATTTTTAGTAAAAGAATTGGCAGTCTATTTATTACGTTAACTACAAGAGTGGGAAAAATCTTTAGACAAACTTTGCTTTATAATACATTTTAGACAAAATATTGTATTTTTATAAATATCATTTTCACGATAAATTGTTGGTTTCAATAGTCGTTTGAATCTATAATAGGCCGATTTCAAAAATGTAACAGTTTAATAGTTGTTTTGCTTTTAATTGTCCCAAACGTTTTCCCATACCTTAAAGCACCACGATTTGACATATTTAAATACAAGTATCAACAGTGATACATGTCCCCTTACCTTCACAAATTTTGAGCACAAATTCAAATATCATTTCTCTGTTTCAAAATGATGCACTCAGTAACTAGTTAACTAGCTTTTGAATCGAATCTGAAGAGGATAAATCAAATAACAAATTAATGTAAGAAAAAATGAATAAGATAAATGTGCCGTAGAGTTTCTAATTTATGTTACAAGCTTTTCATAGTTTTATTCTTATGATTTGCTCTGTAAACTAAAAAAAATACAAGATGAATCACATAAAAATACGACTTTTTGTAAATATTAACTCAATATTTTCTCTCACAATTCTAATCCTGAAGATAATAGATTTCCATTTAAAAACACAGCTTTACTTTACCACAGTTTATTGTGGTACCTAAATCATTTTTGGAAAAAATATATAATCAATTGATTCTAAAGCATAGAAAAACAGTAGCACTAATTGCATGAGTGTCTCGAATCAAATATACCATGAAAAAGGAAACTTTTGACTTCAAAATTTAAAAAAAAACACATAGAAAATGGATTTTCAGATCATATATTAATTTTTAAAAACATATATTTTATTACTTTATTAAATTGTCAATTATACCTGGTATTGAACGTCAATTGTAATAATTACAAAATAATTACAAAATAAATAAATTAATAATTACAAAATAATTACAAAAATTGTCTTTCTAATCACAAATTTTTTAAAAACAATTTAAATCTCGTATATGTATCAGTAAAAGAACTAATAATAAAACGAGTAACCAAATATCCTGAAATAGATAGTTTTTCTTTGAAGATTTAATATTTTTGAGTGAAGGAAGGAAGTTTAAACAATTAGTTTAGAATTCTTGCTTTTGAAAATTATGAAAACAGTTTCAATTAAGTAAGACATTAATAATAGATAAAAACAAATTATAGTTAAGACTTATTTAATGTAAAATTATGAGTTACAATTGTGTAAATTTATTCATTTCATACCATAAAATGGAATTAGTAACAAATAATTATTAAAAAATGGAAATAAATGTATTTTTAAAATAAAAAATTATTCATTACTAGAATGGAAAATGAATAAATTCAATTAAGGCTCAATTGTACAATTATTCAATTACTAAGTTTATTTAAATTCAATTGAATTTCAATGTTGAAATGAAAATATTTTCGGTATTTCGATATTTTAAAGAAATGCAATATGTATTTTTTATATTGTGATATTTAATTGAGAAATTCTAAATTAGTTAATTCAAGTTAGGTATAATGTTTTATGTACATTTAAAATAATTTTCAACATTTCTTAATTTGTTACAACTGTTTTTGAATTCCTCTTCCAAATGGCTAAATATTTAAAAGCATAATTTTTAAAATTTTTCTTTGCGAAACTTGTCGGATGAGATATGATTTTATTCTATAGAGAAATAAACGAAATAAGGATGGGCTGTGTCGAATATTCAGAATGACAAAATTAAAAATTAGTGAAGCTGCCTGTAACAATTTGTACTCTGTACTGCACCAATGTAAGTTTTTTATTGCATTTGCATTGCAGAAATAATAGCAATAATTAAGAATCACTATTATGATTTCAAAATTGCATCATGGTGTAATATATCTAACTGTGAACAGCCAAAATTTACTTTTTTTGCTAACTACATTTCTTTTCGCAATTAAATATTAAAACAGAATTTTTTCATAATTTATTTATTTCAAATTAAATTATATATATCCAAAATTGTCTGAAATGAAAATGTTTGATAAGAGACGTTTATTTTGTAAATGAGACAAGTTCATTTTGGAAAAAAAAACGGGAATACTGGTAGTTATAAAATAAAACTTGTTATAATCTTTTTGAACCTAAAAAAATTAAGATTCTAGTATTTGGAAGAGGGAATCGAACACCGATCTTCATTCCCGTGTCAATGAAATAAATATCTATGATCACAATTTTTTACTGTGAGAACATTCATTTCTTCCTAAATATCGTAGAAATAGATAGGTAGAAATGACAATCCGGAAAACCTGTTCATACTTTAATCCCCAGGATTACTATAAAGTAATAGAAAATAGACGAAAACATAATAAATTTCTGTACATGAAAGGAAAAGGGAAAATTTATTTCCAACACAACCTCTGAAGAAAGCAGCTTTAAAAAGGAAGAGAAATGCCAATGAACAAACTTTGAATTTCTTAACTATACGCCTGGATCTGACTTTCAAGGAATGCACCGAGTAAAATGTTCTACAAAACTTCGATATAACGAGATGCCGAATTTAAAATTATAGATTTGCTACCACAACAAAGAACAAACAATTTCCGAAATACAAAATTATCTTTTATGCGTAAAAATGAAGATTTATTTCATCTGAAAAATTTGACATAATGTATTTATTATCATATATGTCTCTCGTTCATCATGAAAATTTAAAATGTTAAGTATTGAATAAAATTCAATTTAATGGTACATGAATATAAACTAAAAATGTATAACTTAATTGGAACTCTTTGTGAAACTGAATTTATTTTGTTATATTCTCTACAAGAACATTCTTTGTTTAGTTTCATTTTTTATCAAAGGATTAAACATTCATAAAAATTAAATATGATTTTTTATTCATAAAAAAGGTTGCTGAAACTTAAATTTTTACAATTAAATAATGATTAAAGTAACTCATTGATTATAATAAGCAAATCCATTTCGTTATTATGAAAATCCTATTAATTTAGTCAGCATTATAAACTTTATTAGATTATAAACTTACATTATCTGGTACCACAAAATACAAAAAATATATCTCTTTAGTACGTACCAATATGTTTTATTTCATTGAAATGTAAACCTTTAAATATCTTGTAATGACAAAAAATGAACTTGTCCCGTTTTCAAAAATAATGGCTGATATCGTGTTTTCTTAAGTTTTGAAGGTCAGTACTCTATTAATATATTAAATAAAATACAAATCCAGTTAAAACCAATTAAATAAAGAATAAGTTTTATAGAAGTAGCTATATATCCTATTTAATACTTAAAAATAATCTGAAATATGTAAGTTTCAGTTGAATGAATTTTCATTACAATATGCGAAGACAAATTCTGTGGAAGGGAAAATACATATTACGATTATCTTACAAATTTCCACTACGTAGCTTTACAGATATGGAGATAGATTTAAATGTTTCAGGCTTCTATAAAAAACCTAGATATTTTTATTTTTAATATTTTCGATTTCAGACATTACTTTATAGGATGGTGAACTGAATCAAAGACATATTTAAAAAAAACGTATATCCGTTTTCATATTTAAAATAAATAAACTGATTTTTAAGAAATTTATATAGATTTTATCTTTAAAAATTGCCTGGAAAGAGTTGAAATTGCTCGTTGTTTCCTTCAAACTATTTGCCACTACATTATTCAATTCATGGTAATTTAAATTCAGAAATCCAATTCCCCACAATATGAAATGAGATCGTATAATTGGAAACACTTTGATCGGACCCAGTTTGTGGAACCTTGATTAGAAATGCCACCAATTGAACATTTACTTTGTTGTTCGCTCATGAAATTACATGCTGGAAGCGCCTCATTTGCCTCTGCTAATAACGAGATTTGATGAAGTTTAAATTGTGTGTTCAGATCAGAAGACAAAGGACCGAAATTGTTTAGATTGCTTTTATCCGGGTGTGGAGGTGGAAATTAGTCTGTTTAATTATGAACGAGGGGGCTCTATTCGCAGATTTCTGTCAAGTGATCTAGAGGGGTATATCGTGTGGGTGTTTTGAAGAATTTAATAGAATTGCAAATGAGTTTTCTTAACTTTGTTTCATGTTTATTAGTAGTTAATAAAATGTCTATAAAATGCAATGTTTTTTGAATAATAGAAGAAATGGATTGATGAATCTTATCAGATTCTTATGATGATTTTGATCAGAAATTGTTAAGATGAATTTATATTATAAAATTATAGCAAATTAGGCTAGGTAAGATACATGACACAAAGTTTGTTAAATAATATAAAAAGAAGAAAAAATAATATTATGTTCATATCAAATTACATTCACCGAACATCCACCAAAAATATTTACGTGCACGAGGTTCTGGATATTGTTAATGTTCTCTATTCCTGGATATTCTGACATGGTTTACAGCCACTAACAAAGCTACAATAACTGAAAGTCATTAGTAGAATAAAATGATCATCAGGTAATACAAACTGCAATTTTCGGTACTAAACATCAATGCTGGCGATCATAAAGATTATATAAGATCCACCCCAAAGTATATTTATGCTATTTTTGAATGCTGTGGCATCAAGAAATATGCTTCACGTACGTAAATTAACTTTCACTAGAAGAAGATTTACATGATTATCCAATCACCCAAGTTTCTTGAAATCACTGATGTTTTCACTTCCTCTGATTAATAACTTTTGTTTTGAAGACTTTTGGAGAAAATTCCAAGAAACCAATAGGGAAACAGTGGATTAACAAATGAATTTGAATTTAAAAAATGATTAAAATTTATGATTCTATAAATAAATATATTTCAGTTAAATTTAGGATTCATTTTAATCCAAATTATCATGCACAATTTATGTATCCAGTGAAACATAATAGAACTAATTCGATAATGTTATAAATGTTTTAATAAAAACAAATAGTGATAACAATTTTTCTTTCAATATGAATAAAAAGAAACATCTAAAGACAGAATAAATTAAGCTCAAATTCGTTGTTACAGTAAACATTTTTATGTAAATTCTGAACAAATTTATAGTAAAAATAACAAAAACAGTTTATTATATTCTTATATGCGAATAAAAATGCTTATTATTCCTAATTTATAAAAATAAAAAGTAATTATATTTGGTTCTAAAATGCAAAATAATAATCAGAAATATTCTACAACTTAATGTTAAGTAACATTTTGTATAAAGTTACTCAAATTCATTGTTATATTTTATTAAAAATATGTTTCAAGTGCGATTTTACTTCTTTTTCGAACACTAGCTGAATTTTTCGGTAAAAAAAAGACAAGAATAAAATTAAAATTAGGAATATCTCTGCTTACAGAATGTTTCGTTCTAACTAAGTTTATGAACTCCATAAAATAAAATTGTGAAGCCTGTCTCATCTTCATTCAAATAATGAAACACTACAGCGCGAGAGTCACGGAATCCTAGACCAGAAACATAACTCCAGAACTGTGTAAAAATTTGGAAATGTCAATCTTATTTAAGTACACGTCTGCGATAAAAGCTTTCTCTCTCACGTGTAAATTTTGAACGCATCCTTAAGTAAACTGTAACAGGATATCTGAAACCAGTGAAAACTCGACACAAAAAACACATTTTCAACCTTTAATACACAATGGCATGTCACTTTTCAAAAAAAGGGGTGCAATCCGGAATAGAAAGTTAAACTAATTATGCTCCCGTCTTTGACACGTGGACTGAAAAAGTAAGAAAAACGAGATTGAAAAAAGAGGTGAATTTTTTTTTAATGTTATTGAAGGGCGAGTTTTCTTTTCGGTTTTGGGGTGCGGGTAATTGGATTACCAAGGCCCGATGATGAAGGTTGGAAAAAGGTAAGAAAATGAACACAGAAAAGTACTCACATATGATAAATGTTACTTAGATTGAAGATGCATTCACAAGGGGTGAACTTAAAGTTGAAAATTCTTAATTTTCAAGAATTGAAAGTAATTTTAAATTGAAAGTTTGCAAAAGTACTTACATTCACACTATGATTACACATGGAATATCATATTTTTCATTGTTCCTTGCGAGTCACCTAACACAGTTGTAAAAAATTTTGTTATTAACATTTTGAAGGAATTATGGATGATTGATTTAGAAGTTAGCATAAACTTATTGAGTGAAGTTAAATCATGCTCAAATGAGAATAAAGTGCATGAGTTTAATTTTGGAAAAAAAAAGATTCACGTTTTTTATTATATTTTGGGATTATTCAACACGATTGTAACACATAAATTTCACCATTTTTATCAATATTTTGAAATAATTATGGGTAATATTTGCATAAACTACCTGGCTGAAGTCATTTCAGTTTCAAACGGGAGTTTAGTTTGGAAAAATATTACAGAATTTTTGTTGTACTCTTAAAATAACCTAACGCTATTATAATAGATAGATTTTGCTATTTTTAATCAATATTATTAAGAAATTATGGAGGATATTTGAGTAAATTTTTTAATAACTTCAGGGTCTAGGGATAATAAAGTACCTGAATTTAATTTTGAAATCCAAAGGGCAATTTGAAGGAGAATTAAAAAATACATAATGTACTATGCAATGTTATGGAAGGAATAGTTAGGGCGTAATAACATAAGTACTTTCAAAAGTACTTTCATTAATTTTGGAAAAGAGGAAATGTCTCAAATTGTATTAATAAAAACTAAGAAGAGTTCATTTTAAAATATAACTAGAAAATATTAACAATTTTTGAAGATTTGAAATATTTCTTTAAAATTTATCATAAAATAAAAATGGCTTCCATCATTTTTCACCTCATTGTGTTATGATTCTAGAGAAATATATTTTTTCTTAGAATTTTTTTAAGAGTTCATACATTAAGAGTTTTTTAAGAGTATGTACGATAATATTTTAAGAAGAGGAAACTATTTTCAAGTTAATTTTAAAAAGTGATGTTCATCGATTTTTAAAATGCAATTGAACTTAAAATTGTATACATTTTTATTATTATCGTACATACATTTTTATTATATCGTTGTTTTATTTATTATGATTTATAAGGGTTTTTGAATAATAACTCAAAGACTTTATTTATTAGAATCATTTTGATTTTTAAATTCATGCATTCATTTTAGAAAATATCGTTACAGAGCTATCAGAAGTTCTACCAAAAAAATATTATTAAATAATATAAAAGCAAAAGATAATCAAGAGTTGAATATTAAATTACCATTTTTTTCTTAAACATGTAAATTACATTTGTTTGTTTAATTTAGAAATATATATTCGATTTTTGCAAATAGTCTAAGAATATTCAGTTATTATAAATTATGTATTTGGTATTTATACTCCCTTATACTAAATTTCTTTTCAGAAATATCCATAAGAGAATTAAAATAGATTTAATGAAAATAATTATTCTTTAAGCATTTTTTAAGTATTTCATTCTAATGTTTATTTCCATATATTAATTACATCATATATCAACCTTTTGAAATCACTGAAACATTAAGCTTAAGAACGCATAGAAGCAGTTAATATTAAAATTATAGAAAACAACTCAAAATGGAGATGCATATTGATAAAAACTGATTTTTTAAAAATATATATAAAGGTAATTTCTTATGTTGTCAAATTTTTAATAATCCCTTTTGAGGAATTAATCTTATCGTTTAGAGAAAACCTGTAATTAGGAAACTTAATTGCAGATAATATGAACGATATGTTTTTTTTTTGAAGTTTCGATGAACGCTAAAAATGGATAAGAGAGCAGAACAAATAAATATTTTACTAAAGATTTTGTAAACTCATTGTTATTTTTACATATAATCATCTTAAAAATTCAAGCATTTGTCAAAGCAGTAGGCCATGCTTCTTATTTTCTCTTTGTCATGTTTTTAACAATCATGTGGAGAATCTCAATAATATGGAAACCGTTGCCCCATATTCATGTGTCATTTCCGATAAAAGAAGAAAATTGCTCTGCTTTAAAAATTTTCTCTGCGAAAGGGAAAGAATGAATATAAGGTTGTCACAATAAAAATTCTTTTTTCAAAGAGTCGATCAAATCCTTAGGAAAAAGGGGATGATGCTGGAATCCCATGGAAAGAATTAGAAAATTAGCTCATTAAAATTGCGAATCTGATGGCTGAATGCTTAGACACCTTGTTCTACTTTTTTTCTTGGAACGTATGTTGGGGAATTTCAAAAGAGTGACATGCACCAACTAGCATCTGAGATCTAAAACTACCAGCATTCGTCAAATGAAGGCATTCAAAACCTAGCCATCAGTCAATACACATACTCGTAAGTTTACTGCTGTAATTGTATACAGATTTTGGTAATAACTTCCTTTTTCCCACTGTACTTCCCTATTTTATCTCTCATCAAATCTTAAGAAAAGCTTTTGAAATTTAAATTTAAAGCGAAATATGATTTATAATAATTATAAACAAATGTATTTTTTTTAATATGAAGGAATTTCTAAAATCAAATAGCATATTATAATCTGCATGGATTAAAAATGCCTAAAATGTATTTATTTTATTCGTAGCAAAATTGTTCCTGATTTAATCTTAAATGATAATACATGAATCTTTCTTCAAAAATATAAGGAATGATGAGTATAGCTTCAAATTTTATTAAATTCGAGAAAATAAGTCCTTAAAAATGTTTTTAATAATTCTAAATTCATGTTAAGCAAATTAATATGATGAATGTATGCTCCTTTTATGAAATTTTAAAGTGCCTTCATGTATTTCCTTCTTTCAATCAATGAAAGATTAGACGAATATCCGAAATCTTTGAAGAACTGGAAATTCACACCTACATAAAACGAAAACTTTTTCAAAGAGATTTAAAACTATATTTTACACATTCTAAAATAGTTTTGAAAAATAAACTCTTTTATTAATTTAATTAGCTTAAAATAAGGCATCAACACTATTTTCTAACGTTGGTTGAAACCTATTAATTCCTTTGCTGCTTACTAAGACCCAACACGTAAGTGAATATTTAAAAAAAAATCCTTAATAATCTTTGAAAATTAATTAACTTTTTTTTCTAATTGGATCAGTAATTTTCGAAAGCATTATTTGGATAAAAGTCATTCTAATCATTTAAATTAAATTTCGTGCATTTCTGGAATAATGTTTCCTAAATAAATTTTGCGTTCATTGTGGTTTCCTAATTGAAACATCCCATAAGAATTGTTAATTAATAGAACCAATCGCGCTGAAAAAACGAGAGAAGAGCAATTTATTTTTGTTATTACTTATGAAAAATATTCAATTTCAAGCAATTAATTAATTTTCTGTTTAAAATCTTTTACTTCAAAGTGTTCTTCTGATGTATTTCTAACTATCATAATTTCATTGTAGAAACGAAGATAGAAGACCGAAATTGAATAGGTTCGAATGTGTTGTATTTCGCTTGATAAAAAATCAATCAATACGTTTATCAAAGTATTTTTATAAAATAAAATGTTTTTATCTGAAAATTTCTACTTTGAAGAAAGAAAATATCAATCAATTAAATATTCAATTAAAAACAAATATTACTGAGCCTAGCTAATAAATGGTACATTCTATTAAGAGAGCAAGCACTAAAGCTATTATAACTAAAAATAATAAAATTAAAAAAGGAAAGAATGATGATTCCGACCTGAATATTATTTCGTCATCTATAGCTAGGATTCATATCAGGTATTTTATCTGTGAGATGTCTTTCGTTAAAAATATTGTGCCCTCGTGACCCCGAAATCCCCCAAATTTGTTTTCAATGATAAGAATCAGTATCAAATGGCAATTGATTATACAATAACAAATAAAATATTATTTCAAAATTTCTAAAACTAAGCAAGGCCACAGCAAAATTGAATAAAATCAAACTGCAAAAAGGCCATTTAATCACATAGCAAAGAATATCATTAAAATACGAAAGGATAGCACATACTGATTGAACCAGTGAAGAAAATTAACCTATTAGTGCAGACGTACCACTTTAAATCAAATTTCATTGTCCCAAGTTTAAAGTTGCATACTTCTTCAACGCTCAGTCAATGTGATTCCCCATCATACTAAGCCCCAATCTTTTGAGACAAAAGTCAGAGCCCTCACAAAAAAAAATTACCGGTTTGAATCCTTGGCTGAGAATAACCTTTGAAAATTTTAGTGCATATAATTGTTGCAAGTATGCAGTAGTTTCGTTTGATAAGTAGATTTGGGGATTTACTTCATTCTGGGGGATTTTTCACTTTCCTCACATAATTATTAATTTAATGCTCCAAATTAATAATTTTTGAATGCGTTGTTAAGTTTTAATTTTAATATCGAAACACTTTTGATAAAATGGAATTAAATTATATATACAAATGCTGGATTAATATTCTTTCTTCTTGTTTTTTTACATTGCTTATTTCATAATCATCATTTA
Organism: Argiope trifasciata; assembly: GCA_026543055.1. Classification (NCBI taxonomy): domain Eukaryota; kingdom Metazoa; phylum Arthropoda; class Arachnida; order Araneae; family Araneidae; genus Argiope; species Argiope trifasciata. The sequence goes on along the minus strand of JAPMOQ010015914.1, from coordinate 850,337 downwards.
TTTAAGTTGTACGGTTCGAAACTATAAACTAATAAAACAGGAAAAGATACAACTTTTTACAAAAATTCATATTTTCATGAAAATTAAATATAAATTTATAAATTATCAATTATTCTTATTTAATTTTTTATTAAACCTAAAGATTAGCTGTTTTTGCAAATATATTTTTGCTTAATGCATCAAAAATCTATCATGGAATAACGTACTTAACAGATATTCAAATAAAGTAATCATATAAATGTATAAATTAGCATTGCAAATAAAAACAAACAGCATTCATGTTTAAATTGTGGTTTTAAAATTGCATGCAAATGGTAAAATATTAAGTTAAGCACGACTCCGAATTAAAAGTATATTTTTGAGTCTCAAATTTTCTTTACTTGGTGTTATATATTTTATTTTTTATACTAAGAATTATGAAATTTTCCTAATTCTTAGTATATATATAAAAAAATTCTTCTTAGTGATTTATTACATTTAGCTTAAAATTAAAAAAGAAAAAGAATTGAAATTTCAAGATCTCTGATATTTTGATAATCTTAGCAAATATGCTAATATCTTTGAGTTTTTTTCTTATTTCCTTTTGAAAATATAAAATAAAGCGTTTGCATTTGTAAATATATGCAGATCATATTGTAAAATATTCATCTAATTTTCTAACAGGAAAAAAAAAATTGCAAGATTTTTCAGACAAAAAATTTATCATTTTAATACTTATAGTCTGGCATCTTTCTATAAATTCTGGCATATGTCCTCTAATGAGAAAAAAGAAAAAGAATAGTTTGCAGTTTGTAGTTAGTGATATAAAATATCGCATACTGACATCTTAGTTATAAGCTATTCGAAAATTAATGAATGTTAAACATTTTCATTAAATTTTGTTATTAAAATCAGTTGAATTTTTTAAACTTTTTCTCCACAGTTAGCAATTAAAAAGATTACTCCTGTATATATTTTTTCTAACAATAATACTTTTTAAAATATTGTTGCGAAACTTTTATTTAGTTTATTAGCTCGAATAGTGTATTTAGGAGAAAGACTGATTTACAGTCATCTGTATTGGTTGGTATTGGATGTCGCCTCAGAGATCCCAGAACTTGGTGATAAACTTGATGACGAATTTGGTTACTTTGGCGACAAAATTGATAACACCTAAAGAGTAGATAATTTCCCCGATGAGTCCAGTGGAAACCGAGATACGTCCAAAATGCTCACTGTCACTGAGTCACAGAGAGAATACCGAAGTACCGGTGGAGGCTGAATCGATGTGTGTCGTGGCCTGTTGTGTGAAATAGTGAATCGGCAAGTAAAGCCAGAAGAAACAGAGGAATTTTTCTGCCGTTTGGAGAGAATTACGTGAGATTCCCTCTCCTGTTGAATCCTGTTTGGTCAATGTGTGTCCTGTGAATCCTATCACTATAGAATTTCTGCGTGTAGGCTACAGTCTGCTGTATAGTGCTGCTGTACTGTCCGGTGTATTCGTATCGAATGTTTATATTTCTCGTCATTAAATAGTTGTCGTCTTTGTGCTGTCCTGTCTTTTACGTACTGTATATAAACGTCGCATTCTACTGAAGGACTGACCACTGTTAATTATCTTCTACACCATACTCACCCACTACAAGTAAACGAATCCGACTCCTAGGAAAATTCGTAACAATATATTTGATTAAATTATTTATCAGTATTTTAACAAATGCACCTACACAAAAGCATTTGCTGTGATATTGAATGGCTGATCTTATATCTATATAATGAACTATAATTTTTAAAACTAAAATAAAGATATCAGAATCCCACTCACAGGTGTCTTCACCAAACAACGCTTTAGACAAAATGTACGAATATCTTAAAAATATTTTTCTTTTATTTTAATACAAATAGGACGTCTAATACTATTACTTTCTCCTTGTCATATAAGATGAAATTTGAGTATTATGCAAAAATTACGGTGTCTCTGTAGTATTATTAAGAATAAAAATAATTCAAGAACTCCAAGCCTGTTTTTCAAAAGATGAAAAATATAGAGATAGACTGATAAATATGCACATTTAATTATTGGACAAAAATATAGGTTTGAACAATATAAAAAATTAAAGTAGGATTATAAGGGATTGTTTTCTGTTTTTAGAGAAGAAAAAAGAACTCCAAGAACCCGAAAATAATGGAAATATTTATAAATTCTTCCAAATTCCTTTTTAAAAAGTAAGAAAGAATCAATATTATTTTTCAAAACAGTTTTAAAGTTTTTTTTTTACTTCATGTTTTGCAGAAATCCTCCTTGTCTATCAAGAAGATTGATTGTTTGTTTTCTAACAATTCTTTAGCAATATATTGTGAAGAGTTTTTTCGGTATTTATGTTATATTTTATTTTTATATGAAAAATTACCCAGTTCTGGGAAATATACGTTTGATGAAAATGTATATGTAAAATGTAAGAAAAATATTTAAAGTTAAAATTAAAATATCTGTCATAAATATTTCTTAGAGTTGTTTGATCATAATAAGAAATTTTACTTATTAAACTCAGTTTCAAACTTGAGAGTAAACATTGAGAGACATTTCTTTCCTTTATCATTTTAGTCAATCATTTTTATCGAAATAATTTTCTTATTCTGAGAAGATTTGAAACTCATGAGCCATAGATAAAGGCAGAAGAGGAATTAGATATAACAATAAGCTTTTTCACCTTTTATGTAACAAAAATTTAAGAACATATGAATCGCGGTATATTAAATACTGTTTAGTCTAGATTATAAAGGATAATTGTGATACATTTTTTTTTCATTTGGGCAAGCTTTTTGTGCTGAATTTCTTTAAAAATTTTATCTGCAGCAGTTTAATTGGGATATAGGAAAAGAAGTACAATCGTACGCAAGCGCATTATAAGCCTTTCAGCGCACGAATCACACTAATTAAGACACAAAGAGTGCATTTGGATGATTTTTTTGCGTGGTATAATTATTGGCCATGTGGAATGTCGAAGTGCCTAGCTGGAGGTATCTGAGAAATATGGAATCGCTCAGAGTGTTATCTCCAGACTTTCGCAATCATTCCAAAATGATGGTAATATATAAGAGTAGATATAAAGCATTGGTCACCCCCAAGTTAAAACTCCGATTGTTTACTGGTTTATGGCAGTTACTGAAAAAAGAAACAGACGAAGAACAACATCAGACCTGTCTCGTCAGCTGTCGTCAACCGCCATTACGCTAGTTTCGAGGCAGACCATGTGCAGACGTTTATAGCAGATTGGTCTATAAGCTCGTTGGCCTTCAGATGTGCTCCAATTATTACAAATCTCTGTAGCCTTTGGTTAGATTAGAGTAGAGAATATGCATTGTGGACACCGTAGTAGGCTTGTGCGATGTTTTTCGACGAAACCAGTTTGAGCTTGCAGTCTGATTCTCAAAGGAATTCCGTATGGAAAGCGCAGGTACCACTAGGAGAATATCATTAAACGACACCGATACGATGGTGTAGTATTTCTCGTTTGAGGAGGAATTATTCTGGGTTGTGGAACTGATCTGCGTGTTCAAACTGAAACCATGACAGGCCAAATCTATCAGGGCGTTCATTCTGGAAAAACAATTACGTTTGTTTCGGGGAGCTACAGGCACAGAATTCGTGTTTATGGATGACAACACCCGTCATCACTATGCAACCTTCGTAAATGAATGTCTTCTATCGACGGATATTACATATTTGGACGGGCCAGCATTTTCACCTGACTGGAAACCAGTAGAGAATGTGTGAGACGTGCTTGGTTAACGAGTTGCAGCCCGTCAACCATCTCCTGTATGTCTGCCGGAATTTAGGAGAGTATCGTTTTATTAGTAGTGTAATATTCCCCAAGATCAGATCGATGACAAGATCAGATCGATTTTTGACCTTTACCTTTTGTTTAATAAATATAACTTACAAGTAAGACACATTTGTTTTGCTTCAGTCTCTTTCTTCTCCTAAACTCGCATTATCCTTAATTTATGGATATAAGTGTTATTGATTGTATAAAAATAGGAATAGTTACAGATTTACAAACAAAAATCCTTAAGTTTTAGGGATTAAATTTACTTCATACTTGAATTCAAACTCATTTTGAAGTTGATATACGAACACAAACAAAACTAGGTCGGGAGAAGTGTATTATTAAATTTAATAAGTACTCATAAGTTAATAACAACCTCATTGGATGTCTTCTAAATACAATTCTTTTAAGGTGATCGAATTTTATCTTATTGTCGTTCATATTTCTTGATACAAAAATTAGATGCAGCTACCAAAAGAGTACGCTTCTGAGAAGGAAATTAGAAATTGATATAAAAACATGTAACCATATTTCTGAATTTATGCCTCCAATTAAATCTACAATTCAGAAATGTGTAGATTCCTGTCAAATGTGGGGAATAATAAACTACAATTAAAACTTTCTTATAACGAATGCTTTTTTGTATCAACCAATATCTGTACTTACTAAAATGAATTCGAATTCAGAATTAAGAGGATAATAAAAAAAATCGATCGTGGTACTTTTATAAATTTCCCCACTTTTCCATCGCTGAGTTAGAAAACGCATTTTTGAAATTAATTACGTATGCTCCTCTATCTTTCTGTTTGTCTTTCAGAGAAAATGATAGCTTAATAATACATCAGGCTAGTCCAAGGAAATTTTCATGTAAATCTAAAATTATATCTCTAGATTTCAAACAAATTTTGAAAGAAAGAAAGAAAATGTGTTTGTTCTTTTAAAAATATTAGATCGATGAAACTATATCACATGACTGAAATGATTTGTATGTTGCTAGATTATTAAAACATCATCCAAAACTAGGACTTGAACACAATTTGTATACAGCTTTACAATCAGATTAATAAACCTGATTCATATTTTGATTCAAATGCAATAATTGATTGATTTTTTTCTTTTTTGTTAATTTGTCTATATGTTTGAATTTCAGTGCTTTTACACAAAAGAGCAAATTAAATTTGGCAAGCGACTTGTGATCAAAATTGTAGGGTTTATATTCTACGGTTGCATTGAATTTTATTGTCATTTGAGGTTGAAAGATGAAGAAAGAAGTATTTCCGTTTTGCACTCATAGCCCAGACCGTATCCATTATACTTAAGGATATCTATAGGATAATTAAGGATACCTATATAGCTGACTAACTGTGCATTTAAGATTTATCGTTTTAATGAGAACTATAATGTTGACACTATTTAAAAATATGCAGTGGTAAATTTTTTAAGTATGAGGGTTTGAGAAAACTATATTACCGCATAAAAATATATAGTACTATATTTTTTAAGTATATGAAAAAGTCGACGAAGCGTTCTATTTGTTTTGTTTTTTTATGACTTTTCTTTAACTTTTACATTAACATCTAATTTACTTCCTAAATCTGAATCCAGGCTAAATTCCAATGCTTAATATTTACAAATATCTCAATTTTATATTAAATAAATTAGTTTTCTAAAGTCAAAGTATCTCAATTGAATCTGTTTCAAGGATTCATTGATTAAAATAGAAAATCCACCAAAAAACAGCAATCGTTCTTCTTAATCCTTAAATGTAGCATCGAATTCAGCCCAAACGTATATATCGAGCTATTTGAAGTTTTACGATAATGTTTACTGCCCCAAATAAAAAATATATCATACTGTAACACAAGACCCATCCCAGCTCCAGCGAAGAAACTAAGAAAGAAAAGAAATGTTTGTTTCAAGTACTGGCTGCTAAAATTTATGACCAGCGGCGTAAAAGACCGCCAAATAAAGCCTCACGAACCATAAATGCAAATCAGTGCGAATTATATTATTCTTAAGCTGCCTCCTCCGGCTTTCTTCTTTGTTTTATTTGGCGAGTAACATGACCACTAGGCACGAAACGGAACGAGTCCGTTTTTGCTTTGAATGCAAATTGCTGGGCAGTTCTACTGAAACACGAAATAAAAAGATCGCCACGCAAATTGTCGTGCAGCTATTAAGAAGCTGGGCGTTCGATCCACTCCTGTCCAGTTAGTATGGCTGTATTTCCATGAAATTGTCCGTGCAACCCACAGTGTGAGGACTTGTGTAATGGATGTGCCTTTATTAGGTGCGCTTTCTTTCTTTTATGCTAAATGTTTCTTCGTTTTTTGGGATTTAGTCGTGGGAAATTTGGGTCTCATGAATTATTACTGTATCTAGATGTCATTTGAATGGAATATTCCGATAGACATTTGTGTAGTTGAGTTAACTAGACAATGGTAATTTCTTTCCGTTTCAAAAATTCTATTCTGTGAAGTCTGTTCGTGTGTGTTTAATGGTTAGATACTTATGTATACTGGAAAGGGTTTATACTGTAAATGTCATGCGTCACTTCTGTAAACGATGAATATATTACCTTTTAAGCGTGGGATTCTATTTTTTATCAGTACTCAATGCAATAGCTAATAATAAAGGCCAGGCATTTAAAGAAATAACAAAGAATTCTTGAAAAAAAAAAACCGAATTGTATATACAAATACATCAGTTAAACTTTTTTCTAATAAAAAAATTAAATTTCGTAAAAGTTTTAACTATTTATTTTATTTTTTAAGTATTTTACCTTTTCTAAAAAAAATATGTTATAAATGTGCTCACGCATTTCTTTAAAGGCAAATGGATGCAAATCACGCTTTTTCATTTGTTTTTCATAGAAGAATCAAAAGAAAGCGTTTGAGGCAATTAATTGCTCATATTTATATTGTCATTCATTTGAGAATTTTCAGACATAGAATTCTACATTTTTACTTTCTCAAATGGAAAGTACATAATTATTTAAAAAAACGAACTAGTCATTCTAAAGAATAACCAGATTTAAGACGATCCCGAATCCAAAACACACATATTTTACACAAAGGTTGTCTGTGAACACAAAAACACAGAACGTAATGTAACGGCATTCCATTTACTCCAAATTTTAGGATTTTTATTGAATTTTGAATGAAATTCATTCAAAAGAAGTCTTTATGTCCTGCTTCTCTTAATATAAATAATCAAAATAAAAGCAAAACAAAGATGGCTAGAAGGATTAATTTTTTAACAGGCTTAAAATCTTAATTTTTGATATTTATCAAATTTGGAACGAAATCATTTAATGAGGTTTGCTGTCTATCGATCTTTACTTTTTCAGATATCTAAACACAATAACTGAAAACTGCAATGGCATGAACATGATAATTGACATACAATTTTGCGGCTATAGTTAGCCGGACATAAAAATCCATAGTAATTACTAGAGTTTGGTATGTTTGAGTTAAGCGGTTGAAGCTATTAATGGTCAAAGGTCGTATTCTAATATGTACTTTCATCGCTATTTTTCACAAATGACATACATTTTTTAGTACATAAGCACTTTTATTAGAGAATATACGATTAGCTTTGGAGAGACCACATCAGCTAGTTTAATACTCAAATTGTTGCATATTCTCAAGACATTTCATTCTGAATAGAAATCAAAATTCAAAATAATTATTGACTTGATTTTATTTAGAAAATCAACCCACAGCTTTTTAAAATGTTAGTTTTCTTATCATCGAATTAAAATATTCCGAACATTTGAAATTGAACAGTTCATATTTATAATTTCAGAAAAAAGAGCATCTCTTTTTAAAAACATGCATTCGATTATCAGTCAATCAAATTAAAGCATTGATGATGATGATGACGTCGTGTCCGTGTTTCCACGGAAAGGGGATGCAGTAGCTTCTGAGGGTAGAGACCCCTGAGCACCCAGAGGGCAGAAGTCTGACTTCTAGCTCAAATGAAGATGACACACACATATTCGCTTGCACAACCCCTTTTTACAGGGGGCACATTCACACGCCTCACAGACAGAACACAGAGTAACAACCATGCCCGAACTGGGACGCCAGATCACGGGGAAGACGCGCGACCCCTGTGCCAGGACGCCGGCAATTAAAGCATTATCAAATTAAAGCTTAAGAGTCAGTTAATCCACTTAAATTTTAGTTGCAGTTGCATGAATGTTATAGCTTTAATGAGTCAGTCTTTCTTGCATATGACAATACATTCAATCAATATGCATTTCAACAAACTTCCAAAAATATGATGCGGATTTAAAATATTCCTTTATCTATTTAGCAGCAAAACAAAAAAGAAAAATATATATAAATAACACTCATCCATGCAATGAATAAATTCATTTTGCTACAAATGTTCAATTCAATCTTTGCACACATGAATTATGATTTATGTAATCATGATTCACGTGAAAGTTTCTTATTATTAATAATAAATGCACTTTTTTAAAAAGAAACTCATTTTTGTATATATATATATATATATATATATATATATATATATATATATATATAATCAACCGTAAACGCAGTAAATAATTCGAACCAATTTTCTAAATCATCAAAAATTAAACCGAGACTAATTATGTCAGAATTGAAATCAAAATATGATTCTGAATTAAACAAAAAAAATAACGAAAATAAGAGCTAAATGAAATAAAACCGATTAACAAATCTAAATTAATTTAATTAAGTAAACGAAACTAATTACGGAAACAAAACTAAAAATTGGAATCGAAACTAAAAATTATTTCAGATTCGAGCAAGTTTAAAATTTAAAAATTATAACCTATCACTGTATTTAGTAAGCGCTAATGCAGCTACTACTAAAATAGAAATGAATCTAAATAAATCAACAATACAAGCTAAGCAAAAAGGAACACAACATAATCAAAATTACAACAAATAGATAAAGAATCAGGCCTGAAGACTTTTTCAAGGATCGCCCTCTGGCAAGGATTCAAAATAAGCGATTTTTTTTCTGTGAGCAAATCGGACATTGTCCAACAGACACAGAGAAAATCTTCTATTTTGAATCCTTGCCTGAGGATGACCCTTAAAAAAGTCATCAGGTCGGATTCTTTTTCTATGTGTTGTAATTTTGATTATGTTGTGCCCTTTTTTGATTGGCTCGCGTTGTAGAGTTGTATATATATATGTATGTGTGTGTGTGCGTGCGTGCGTGCGTGCGTGTGTGTGTATTTACTAACAATAATAAATCCAAAGCCTTTTGAATAATTACTTGTTATTTTTTTCAACTAGTTTTAAGCATTATTTTTAATTCCGAAAACAGTTTTATTTATCTTACCAGCATTATTTAAAAATAAAGGTACTTACTCAGACCGTTTACAAACAAAATAACTGATATTTAGGGAAAACCTAAGATGACATTTCAGACATTTCATCCCATAATTTTCTGAATAAGCCATTTGGAGAAAATTGCACATTTTATATAACCATGTATTCTCTAAAAAATAAAATTTAATTTCCATTAGATGCAAACATTTTCCTTTTTTGGTTTCTTTTATTCGGCCTTCCTGTCTACAAACTTATCATTTCTAGCTTAGTCGAAACAGACTCCACCATCTTTCTTCATAAATCGTTACACTTCTATCTGGCGACTTGCCAGTCTTTCCACAGATTCACACCGACTGAGTTCTTAGTTTGCAAATGGAATGAAATGGTTTCATTACATGGTAATTACTAAACTCTAAATTAATGCAATGATCAGTCACTTCAAGACACGCAGTACTGCTGAAAAATCAGTCATTACTTTACATTTTTTTAAATGTGTCAAGAATTCTAATATACAGTTTCTAAGTATCTTTAAAATTACCATGCAAATTAGTTTTCTTGAATGATTTTGTAATAAAATGTCAAATCAAATAAACAATTCATCAAGAAAATTTGACAAATGCTTTGATTAAATAGGATATTTAAGAGAGTTTAATGATTTGATAGGTTTTTATTTCATTATTTATGTGACAATAAATTTTAAATGTAAGTTCTAATATCTGTTTAGGAGTGTATCGAAGTTTATAGATAAAGGGATTTATGCCCTAATTTGGTATGCCTGGAACGAACTGTATGCTTGTTTTAAATTTTGCATCACACACCAAATATTATAAAATCTTTATGCATTGAACTTGAAGATTCTGGGTAAAAAAGTAGAATAATTTCTATAAACATGAGTTCAAATTTCAAAATTCTACTATTTTTACTGAAAACAAATATGCATAACTAATTTGCTTCATTAAAGAAGTCTAAAAACTGTTGAACTGTCGAAGAAATTACTTACTAATCTTCTTAGATGACCTGATAGTTTGATGGGGATATGGGTTATACTTAATTTTAGGTAAATCGCCAACTGCCTGGTATTTTAAGTCTTCATATGTTTTGCTCATTGGGAATATAATATTTGGTAAAGGGAAATAGTCCCATGACATCATAGAGCTATTAAATACAAAAATGTTCTGTTCATTTACTCACAAACTTAAAAAAAAATTACAAACTTGTTCCGTATTGCAATTTTTTATCATTTTCTTACATATAATAATGCGAAATAATGCAATCATAATAATGCAATAATAAGCAAAATAATGCAATCATCAAAAAAGTAAATAAAAATAAAAATTCAGGTTTTGGATGAATCTCAAGAAATTCTCTAAAATAGAAAAATACATTTTTTACACTGTGTCTATTTATTTGTCTATCTGATGGTTTGAGATCACAATATCTCAAAAACAGTTTCAGCTAGCGAGATGAAATTAGTTGTATGGTCTTCCTACTAAATTTGTAAATTTCAATCAAATTAAGTAAAACAGCTACCAGAAAATTTGTAGAAAGTATGTCAATGTAAATGATGTAGTTCAAATTTGATATGCAGGCTAATTCCTCTAAAATGAGAGCTCTTATGAAATTTTGAACCAAAAAATTCAAATAGTTGATCATCTGCCCATATGTATTTCAACAAGTATATAAATTCAATAAATCATAAGTGGAATGAACTTAAAGGTATAGAATTTGGAATGTTATATTTCTATTCAAAGTATAATTTCCGGTTTAAAACTGGCTTAATTTGGTCTCCGAAAAGGCGTTAAAAATGTTCATTTGCACGATAGATTCAATGAAAAAAATTTGCCTGTTAAATTTATATTCCGTAACTATTGTTCGCTAGTCACATGTAAGTGCTTACAGGAAGGAAGGTTAGATCGTAATTGGTAATTAGACAAGAAATTTTCGGAAGGTTTATTCTAGCTTGTTCGTCTTGTAAACTGTACACATACTAAAAAATATTGTTTTTGTCCATACAAGTCAAGAAAATTACACGATTAAATATAAAAAAATTTTAATTTCAGAAAAGTAATTGTAATCCATTATTGGAAATTAATCAAAATTAGGGGAGAGTTTCAGTTTGATTCAGTTATATTAACGTCCAGTTTTAAAGCAACATTAGTGCTATTTAGTGACGGACCTCGAAATTTTGAACCATGATCAGATAACGAAGGTGATTCCTGAGCTAGCACCGCATTCTTTCCCAAGCACCACACCAGTGCCAGCACGGCTCGCCCGGACGAATTTAACATGCATCTCACCCGCTTACATTGTAGAATCTGTTAACGAACCTGAAATTCTTTATCCGAAGCTCAGACCCTATAACCAGGTCATCAAAGCAATAAAAAAGAGGGCAAGAAAGAGATAAAGGTAAAAATTTAACAACCTATTAAAACTCGGATGCAATTCACACGATTTTTAAATTGATATCATAGGTGTATAGTTTTAGAATGTAAAATTTTATAAAAACTATTTCATGAAATAATATTTTTGGAAATTACTGGTGAATCATGTAACAGTTTTATTGTTCATTTAATTAAAATTGTTACTAAAATTTCAAAAAAATACCTACATTAAGGGTCATATATCCATTTTTTTATATGTATTATTACATTTTTTGTACGCAGAAATTTATTCGATATTGAAAAGATGATTTTCGAAAATTCTAGATTTATGCAGTTCGTTTTATAGAAAATTTTAATGCTTTCAAATTCGATAAATCTGTATTATCTACTAAAATTCTCATCAAATGCTAAATAAAAAATGTCCCAGATTTAAAAGCCTTTCTCCAAACTCTGTACTATGTTATTCCAGGTTTCAGAATAACACAGCCAGAATGTCAGTTGTCACGCAAACTTTGATCTTGGCATCTGCATTTGTCATTCTAAACACCATATTCACCTTAGTCAGAAATACGCTTCCACTACTTCTCTTCCTATCGACTAATGCGCATTTTTATAGGACAGCCTAAATACAAAGACTCCTCTCCAAAATGAAAAATAGATGCCGGCTGTCACACACCACTGTGCAGATGCTGAAGTTCTTAAAGATTTTCCAAGCGTCTTATCTTTTTCAGTATCTGTTATCTAAGTTTTTAAACTTAGAAGGAAAACTACCTCTCTGAATGTAACATTTCGTATCATTCCATTTTATCAGAGGGGGTGAAGGGGTATTGTGTGGGGGGAGCTTTCAAAAAATGCATATTTTATAAGTGGGAAAGTATTTTTGACAAGGCTGCAGCAACGTCACTTGAATATTAATTTCGACTGTGCATTCAATGGCAAAGTTTGGATGGAGCCAGGCCGGTGGTGTGGGTAACAACTTTCTAAAGATGGATTGAATTCTCGTGTCTATTATTTTTTAGTTTTTAGTCCTCGTTGACAACGACTGTGATAAGATGTTTTTCGGTTTGCTTCATGGAATTCGTATCTATTATGGCGTGAATGAGATTGTGGGGTTTTTCTTGGCAGTTACATCGAACTGAACTTCACTAGTTCCTTTTCTTTCATTTTGGGCAATCTTTCATTATTAATATTCTTCGATTCTCTTATATGAAAGGAAATATAAGTATGAAATAAAACATTTATTATGTACTATTTGATATGTATAACTTTGCTCAGGACTAAAAAAAATTTTATGTGCAATATTTTAATGTAAAATTTCTTTCATATAAAACATTATATTATAGAAAAATCTTGCATTATCTGAAATTTTTCACATAAAATAATTATGTAAAATAAATAAAATTATTTTTAAACCCCTGATAACTAATTTTTTTTTCAACTTTCAAATTTTTTAGTCCTTAAATTCAAAATTTTCAAAATTTATCCAAAAATTTAATTCTTAATTTAATTCAATTTTTCAGTTTTCAAATTTTATCCAAACTGTTGAAATGTAAGAATGGATGAATTGTTTAATCAGTTTCTTTAAACTTAATTTAGAGCTCAGTTAAAACACTACTTCAAAGTTCATCAAAATGTAACCAAAAGATATATTAATATAAAAATGAACTTTAAAAAATTGTTATCGATTATTTTAAAATGTAAAAAAGACAATATTTTGGCTAATTTCTAATTAATTAAATAAACAATTATATTTAATACTGTAGAAAGATAACCGTTTTTTTTTTATCATATCATGAATCAGCAAAATGTATTTACATTCCATCCAGTTTAAGAAACTATATGAAATATGCAGATATAAAACGATTGAAAGGCACTTATTTATGTTAATATTACTTATTTCTTCTATTCTAAAACAAGGAACGGATAATCATACAATCACAATTATGGGTTCTCAACCAATTTCTTAATAATGTTTTTTAAAAAGTCTATGGTGATTCTGATGTATGACTTTAAAATGCTCATAACAAAATAGGATTCTTGAGCTAATTTAGATGCTTCTCAGTTTCGCTTAAGTTTATTATATTTCAGAAACATATAAGTATTATGTAGATTCAAAATCTCCATATCAAATGAAATTGCAATGAAAAACTATGAAATGAGTGTGAAAATAATTATATATTTTGAATTTAAATCTATTGTTTACATATGAATTTAAAATGATTTTTTCTATATTTCTAAGAATACATTTAAATATATCTTTATAAAATCGCACAATGCAGATTAGATTACGTATTTATTCAAAAAGTCAGAAAAATACCATAATAGAAAAAAAAATTGAAAATCTGATATTTGCATTCCAATTATATTTTTATCTTGCAAATAACGATTTTATTTATTTATTTATTTTTGCAAACATATGAAGAATAGTGCTTACACTACAAAACAAAAATGCATCAATATATTTCCCTTTCCATTTAAAGTTGAAAAAATGAATTGATTTAAGTAAAACAAATTAAAATCAAATTATTGCTTGGGATAATGTTTTTATCTAAGGGAATTTAAGAAAAATCAACAGCTCTTGCTAAATAACCAAATGAGTAGATAAACAAAATCAATTTATTTTAACTCGTATTAACATGATACTTGAGACATAATTTTAAACGAAGAAAGAACAGCATTTATCCACTCAAAATCGCCAAATTTTGTCATTTTAGTCGCTAAATGAATGTTAAATTAGACAACAGTATTACTTTAAGCTTCATTAACACCATATTAAAAATAATTTTGAACACGGCAATGGAATGGGGAAAACGCTTTTATCCACTTGTTAGCTATGGCTCCAAAATAATTTCATAGCCCATTTACAAAATCCTATAGCAATAGTCAATGACATTGAGCAAAACTTCATTTCCGTAATTAAAAGCAAAACCAAGTGTCTGGAAGAGGAAATTCCGTGATGTCAAGAATAATCCTTTTGTCGCTATTTAATAAGGTAATTTGAATGAGATTGGAGATTTCTTTTTATCAAAGATTCATTAAGGATATGCAATCATCATATAATAATAACTCATTTATGCGTCCAAATTAGCATCCCAAAAGCATTATCTACAATCTTTAATGCATTCATTATCTGATGATTAAGATGGTAGAGTGCATTAGTAATTCATGACCTTCGATAATTGTTTGAACTAATCTATTAATATGTGTTTAGATTACCAAATTTTATGTCATTAGTTGTAATTTCGGCTAATGATTACATAATTAGCATTTTTAAGAAATGAAATACAAACATACATGTAACTGTAAACCTTAATTTTTCCGGAGATATAAAATTAATTCGAAGCGATCCATTTAGCTTAATTACTTCAACATTAATTTCAAAGTAAGGTTAATTTTAAGGTTTCATTATATCAATCACAAGGTTTAAGTATTTTAAATAAAAAATAGAAAAATCCTTATTTGCAAAGGAATACGAGTTATTTTAAACTTTTTTTAATTTCTCGAATATGAAATATAAAAAAAGAAAATATAATCATCAGAATTGAACCTTCAAATTTTGGTTACATTCGCTTTTCAGATAACATTCATATAAATAATCACATCTTTTAGCATTGATGACATCATTTTGATATTTTTTGAATTTTGAGTGCAAAACTTAACCTGATAACCTAATTTTATTTGTCTTCAGCAATAGAATAATAATTTTAACAAACCGTCTAAAGATGAAGCAACCCTAGACAGATTTAAAATTATTATATGATGCTAATTGAAAACATCTGGGAAATTAGCTCATATTACTAATTATTTTAGTTTAGTTTCATATCATTTAATGTAATTTTATTTAAATTACATTTGAATTATAGAAATCTTGAAACCAAAAAATTGAGCAGAATTATCGTTTTGAATGTTTAACCAAGAACGGACTATCTCGATATAATAATTTTATAAACAAAATAAATAATTTTTTTTCTATTTATTTTCCGACAATTTTAATTTGATTTTCGTAATGAATTTTTAAAGTAACACTTTAGATTCAAAATTCGGAAAAGTATTTTATTTATCTCTTGAAGAAATCTAATCTCGTTTTGTTGGTAATTATGATTTTTCTATGTATATATAGAAACCATCGAAAAATGTTATTAACTATTTCAACATCAATATTGGAATAAGTATACATAGGCTTAGATTTTCCATTTTAATTTCAGTTAAATTAGAATCGCGATAGCAAATTGCATGAGAGCTAAAAGTTTACCTTTCACAAAGCTATGTAGCTATGTGTTGGATACTAAACACAATTATTAGATGACATTAGATATGAGCTGCCGTAGATAACATATTAAGCATTGGGTAAAAAAATCAGGTTATATATATATATATATATATATATATATATTAATTAACAAAATAAGAATATAAATTAATTAACAAAATAAGACAACCGAATCAAAATAATCAATAGAAAAAATAGTCAATAGAAAAGGAATCCGGCCTGAAAACTTCGTCAGGAGCCACTTTCAAGCAAGGATTCCTAAAAAGGGATTTTTTCTGTGAGGCATCGATGGACAATGGTCAAACGTATTGACACCTCGTGGCCCGAAAATCCCCCGAAAATGAAGGCAAAAGAGACATACCAATTTTAACAGCAAAAGACAAAAACAAAGCAAAACATTAAAAACATTAACAAATGAAACAAATATATATATAAAAAGTAAAACTACATAAGAAAAATCACAATTAATGACAAAATTAAGAAAACAATAAGTTCAACAGACCTGGCCGCGCGGATCATCCTTACCAATAATAATACTACAGTGTAATCAAACATAAATGGGATTTATTAGCGCCATCTATTTCACTAATATTTCATTATTTCTTTTTTTATTAAAATATTGATATTACAGTTTTATCAGTATATTTGTTTATATAGTCAATTATATGTTTTATGTTTTATGTTTATATGTTTATATATATAATATAGTCAATTTATATGTTTTTATTAATATGTATATTGGAATATATAGAGTTATTTGACCTTCTTGTTGATCCCTCAAGAGTGGAATGAAAGAGTTCACAGATTGCTTAAAACAGGGATTCAAAACAATTAATCCAAAATGAAAATAAAAATAAAATAGAATAAAGGACATTTTTCTCATCATAAATATCATTTTAATCTCGATAATTGTTTAAGTAGGAGATTGAGGTGATTCTTTATGAATTCTTTAATTAGATTTTTAAAGTTGAAAAAAGTAGAAGTCATTGATAAATTTCAACAAGTACTTAGAGAGGAAACCATAAATGGTTCCAGCTTCGATTTATAAGGAGGAAGCTTGCAGATCGCAATGTTATCTAAGATTTATGGAAAGCCAAATTCATTCAGTAAGCTGGTTTGATAAGGGATAACAACTAATACTTTAGCATAGTAATATTATCATGTTTCAAAACATGCGGTCCATGTATTTATATTATTTCTAACATGAATCTGAATCTGGAAAAGTATTTCAAATGTCCCAAAGAATTTTATTTTGCTTTTAAGTCAGTAAATGTCCAATTAGAAAATTATGAAAATAAAATTTTAATTAACTTCACAGGCCCTACTAATCATATTTCGTAAAATATCCTGGGTTTGATAAATTTCAAATAACAAAAGTCACATTTTTATAACTTAAACTGACAAGTAATGAAAAATGGAATTTCGTAGTTTTAACCAATAAGAAAACGGTCTCAAGTATTCAGAGTTTTATCATGGTGGCAAAAATATGTAAGCAATTATATTTTTCGACTATTTAAACTAATGAGATTTAGTATAAAAGTTATAAGTAGCATTAGTTTACTCAAATTAATTCCTTAAATATAACTAAATAAAGCAGATGATGATGACGTCTTGTTCGGGTTACCACGGGAAAAGGTTTCAGTTGCCTGTGAGGGTAAAGATCCCTGAGAACCTGAGATCACAAGTCTGGCTTTGAGCTCATAAGATGATACATTCGCTTGCACAACCCCTTTTTACAGGGTGACTCTTTTACACACCTTACTGATAGAGCACATGGTGAAGAACAATTAGATCTGTCACGCGATTCGAACCCGAGGCGCCCAGGGCAGATGCATTACCCCTATATCAGCAAGTCGGCTGAAAAAGGGGCAAAAGCTGCATGTAAACTAAAATGCAACGAATTTTTTCAGGAAATATTTATTGTTTGAATATACAAGAAAAATCCAATTTCCTAACTTTGTTTAAATATCGCATATGAAGCTCAATTCCATTAGCAAAGTGTGCATAAATATTCATCTGTAAATATTTCGAACTTCTATATATGTACAAAAGTAGTCATATACATATTTTATACAATTTATTGACAAATGAATGTAGTCAGAAGAATAAAAAGAAACCGCATATTTTTTCCTTACAAACTAATATCCTGATTATCTTCAAATGTAAATTCTAAAACAATACTTTTTTCTAGAAAAGGAAATGGCGTCATCATATTACAATGGATGAAGGAAAAGAATTCCTTTCCATTTATTTGTAATTTAAACCTTTCAAAAAACAAATTTAATTTTCGATTCATCGGAGCAAAGTTGTAAATCATTTAGTTGCTGCGAATCGTGAAAAATGAAGAACCAAAAATGTAATAAAATATATGTTTTTACTTTGTGTTTTTGTATGCGATTCATTTCGAATATGAATGATGAAATATGAAATAATGTTGATGAATATAGCTGTCCTTAAAGGTAATACGCAATTGACTGTTAAATGATAAAGGCACTAAGGGAATATTTGACAGGACTTTTTTGCTGGGGGGAGGGGGTGCAGGAGCTTCAGTGACGATTCCATTTTACGATCGCATGAGTACGACGAGCGGGACTTCAAAGAAAAAAAGAAAAGGATGAGATAACATATTTGTAATCACATTATGACAAAAACATTTTTTTCCTTAAATAAATTTACCAAGCAATTATTTCCTAATTTTAAAGAAAACAATTCATCTCTTTAGGAGATTTCTATGAATCAACACATTCCACCTTATTTCAGAACGTTCTATTTTAAAATCATAATCATTAATTTATGGAAGCAATAATCCAAAAACTCAATAAAGTGGCTTATCTAAATTTTAAGCGTTGTCTTATGATTGAATTTGTGCATCTAGGTGGTCTAATTTAAGGCGAAATTTATCGTCAAAAATATGTTTCGTTTGAATGCAGTTGCAGTGGATAATTAAACCAGCCTCATCACCACAAATAATAGATTCAGAGAATGACGTAAATTACTCTCGCTGATCAATTGAATGAATTAAGGCCAATTCAGTTTTCGAAGCACATTTCAAATTTGGATTCATACGACATAAAATACTTTATGTATGAAATCTGTACAACCCAAATATTCTTTGTTGTTCATCATATTACTTCATTAAATTTTAGCATGACATTTTGTCCATTACAATAAAAAGGAGAAACAAATTAGCTTGATAATTACATATATATTTTGTCTTAGTATTCAGATTCGATTTAGCATTAGTATTCAGATTGTTAAACTAAATTATCTAAAGTTAGCGTGATAAAAAACATTTCATGTTGTGGGAAATTTTTCCGCTTAAACACAATATTAATTACTAACTACAAATAACGATGATGTTGTTACTTATACCAATTTTCAAGTACGCTGATAAACTTTCAACGATTTAAGCAGAGTAAGCAGTACTTTCAGAGAACCAAGGCCCCTGAACACCCAAAGGTTGAAGACTGACTTCTAAATCATACAAAGATGACACACACACATTCGTTTACACAACTCTATTTTACAGGAGGCTCCTTCACACAGCTCAGAGATAAAACACTAGGTAGAGAACAACCATGCCATATCTAGGACAAGAACACAGAACGCCTAAGTTAAGGAAAAGACGCTCTAATCCCTAGGTTAGGATGCCATTATTAACCATAAGTCACATTTAAAGTGACATTTTCTTATGGTTTCTGATGATATAAGTATTGTACATATAAAACTAAGTTGTTTTAAACGAAATAAATTTTTATTTTAACAATTAGAATTACAATATTTTGGAAGCATTTATAGAACTAACCAAAACTCATATTCATCAACAATCAGAAATAAATGAACTTACTGAGTCTTTTCATGGATACTATATTTATTAAAAATAACTAATGTAATTATTTTATTACATAATATTGCATATATATATATATATATATATGTATATATAATTAAAATATGTGGAAATGAATTGAACTTCTATTTAAAACTAAATAACACGAGTATCTTTTTATGGAGAAAAATCTGCAATATATAAATAAATAACAAAAACAGAATAAAATTACTATTTTTGTTATTTATTTATATGTATTGTATTTTTAATTATACGTATTTTTATTTTTTACCAATACATAAAAATAAATAATATCATAGAAGAAAATAGAAATGTTTCATGCGTAAAGCATTACTTAAGCTTATATAATGTCTGATTTAATGTTGAAGATACATGGGCATCTTTTTTTACTGCCTAATCTTTAGTTACCACTTCTAATACCAAATAATCAGTTCCAATTACGATATAATGTGCATTTTTAAAGGTTAAAAAATCAAGTTTTAGTTGTTAGAGAATTTGCATTAATAAAATAGGCACATTTATTTAACGATATCTTGTGATGTTCTGAATAAATAACAATATTGACAAATTACTTACGAATAGCATATATCATAAGATTTTTATTCTATTTTTTTGCTTCTTTCTAATTAGATGTATCAGTATCATATTGCTGAAACGAACAAACAAAAGTAAGTATTATCCTTGACTTTTGAAATAATTTTCATCCCTTTGAGCTTAAAAGGGAAAAAGCATATTTTTCATTCAATTCAAAATTCTCTTATTAAGTTAATATATTGAGATTTTAAACAACTGTAATCAAGAAATTATCCCGATGCGTTTCTACTGAATTTTTTTTAATTCCAGCAATGGAATAGAACTTTAAATTGCGCTTCAGATAAAGAAGTAATAGATCAAGACAAATGACATGCATGATTTTTATGCTTATGCTATAATCTAATATTCAGATTATAGAAACCTCATAGAGCAATCACAAGAAGAGACTTCACTATTTGCATAATTTGTAAAGCTACATTTTTCTTTAATTTTACCCGGCCACCTATAAGACATATTAAAATGGGACACCAAGGAAATAGAAAAAGTAATAATACTTCTGAAAAGATTACAGTGAAACAAAACTCGAAGACATATAGGAAAAGAGATTGAATGTGTGAATCTTCATATGCTTATGACAAGCATTACACAACTGGGTACAAATTCTTTCATTTTCAGTTTACAAAAGTAAGCTTTATTCTATAGTACTTGCGAAATCGTATCCCAAAGTTTTTCTGCATAAATCTATATCTGCATCTATCTATAGACATATATATAGGAAGATATAGTAGATAAATATAGGTATAATGCAAAAATAATTCATTTTATATTTTTATAATGCCCGATTATGTTTTTCATACTCTGAAATATTATTCAATTGATTCCAAAAATATTTCATGAATCGATGAATTGATACATGAATATACAGAGTAACTAATATCGTCTTTCCAAAGATTATGTTCATTATATGTTCATCCATATTTATATACAGATAATTTAATCTATAGTTACATAGTATGGTATAACTATGTCTCAATTACTAGCACATACAAAGACGACCTTTTCTTCCAAAGAGCTTATTCAAACTCCAACATGCCCAGTTCCATTAATTACGAACACATCCTAGGTTCCAATTAGTTGCCTGCTTTCAATTGGAATCCTTCATGAACGTTTACAAAGTGCAACATGCACTCATGCATATTGTAGATTCAGATTACCAACCCACGATGAAGCTTTGAATTATTTAACCTCTAATCAACAATAGCGTTCTACCAGTCATTAAGCATGATTATTGCGGCCGCTCAGGTAATCTGTGCTACTTGCCCCCGAGCATCCCAAGTTTCCGCTCCAACCTGCTCTTCCATTCAGGCTTCGGATGAGCCTTCAAAACGGCCAGTAAGTTATTGATAAAATTTAGAACGTGCTCACTTATTAGACGTTCGATTTGGCTGCTGCTACAGCGTTCAGACGAGTGAGCATACCCCTTTTAGAATACTATCGAGTTCTATAATTCTGTCCCGTGCACTTAACTTGGAGATGGATCTATCAAATACTTAGAAGCCCTCTTTATTGATGGAGTGCAGTAAATTTATCTACAGGTTATGTGAGCAATGAGTAAGTGGTATAGAAGATACAACTATTTAATATCGATGTACTAAAATTGCATGAGCTTTCGTTAATAAAAGAGATGTGAATTAACAAACGTATGGCAAATACTTTTCAATATTTGGTTTTACAGCATAATCATTTTTTATTTTAGATGAACATATATAATAAGCATATATTAAGTATTTTTGTTTAGTAATAATGATGAGCATTTAAACAGATTTTCAAAGTAATTAGTATTTAAATTTAATAGACTTAAACGTTTGACAATATTGTATTACTTTATTATGTATTCTTAACTCTGTAATAGTTCATGAATGCTGTTTATGTGTGAGTGCTGATGTTTATATGTCAAATGAACTCTGTTTAATGTGTGCGTATCTTTTTAATTATTAATGAAAGGATTTATATAGATTAAAATAGTTGCATTCATGCAGCGACATATTTTAGAAAATTTTAAAATTATTAAATTGTCTGGCATATATTTTTTCTAATAAATATATTTGGCGATTGTCTCATTTTTTTCCAAATTTCAAGTTTTAAAATTATTAATTTATTTGGACGTTTCTAAAATTTTTTGATGTTATTCAATCCAACTCTTCAGAAGACAGCATTAGTTCGTGGTTTTTCTTCATTAAGGTTTTAGTATGATCATTTCATAGTATTAAAACTCTTTCTTTATACAGATCGTTTTTTTTAATATTTTTGATAATATTATTTCTTCTGAAGTTTAATACGTATCGTTATAAATAATGAATTATATATAATTTCCAAAGAAATGACAATGTATCAGATGTCTTGCTAAAACAATAACTAAACTGATCGAAATACTCAAATATATTATCTATCTCAGAAGAATCGATCATCTACAGGGGTGAAAAATAATTTTCACGAGTAATGATACAATGGCAGCAGAGAATTGGATTCAATCTTCAACCACGACATCTTCACAACTGCAATGATTAAAACTAAACCTTGAATAGAAAGGAAAAAAAAAGACATTATTGTTCGGTTATCTTTTTCAAACAGATTGCGATTCAGTAAAAGTTTCTGTTGATCCTGCAAGAAAAAAAAATGAGTATCTTGTTTTTGTTTTGATTTTTTTTCTTTTTAAACTAGTGTAAGGTTTATAACAATAATTAAAATGCCTGTGAGCAAAATATCTTATTGACTTTTGACGAAGCGTGGATAGTTTATGTTCAAACACTTCGCTTATTGAAAATTTAAAGTAAAATAAAAATTAAAACTGTTTAAACAATTTAATATAAAGTGTTCATAAACCGAGAGATGATTACTTTATACAAAAAAATAAAGAATGACGGATTTCGTGCTATATGATGAAATAGCTGTCAAAGAATTGCATTGTGTCTTCTGGAATTTCCAAAGTATTAGAATTAGGCAACAGATTCGTGAACACAAATGTTATTTTTGAAAAAAAACAAAACATTATTGCCATGTTGATTATAAATTTAAAGGCTGAAGAGAATTTAATCCATTAGAA
Organism: Argiope trifasciata; assembly: GCA_026543055.1. Classification (NCBI taxonomy): domain Eukaryota; kingdom Metazoa; phylum Arthropoda; class Arachnida; order Araneae; family Araneidae; genus Argiope; species Argiope trifasciata. The sequence continues at coordinate 827,054 of JAPMOQ010015914.1, read as the reverse complement.
ATCATTATTCATTGCCGTGACTAAATTATCACTTCCAGACTAATTTCATTCGAAAAGGCTATTGTCATAATATGAATTATTATTCCCCATTCCACCAAGCATAATTTTCTCCAAAAAAATCCAGAATATATTTTCTTAACTATGCCTTTACTCATGAACAGTATTTTCTCATTTTTATTGTTTTATAATGTGTAATAAAACGCTACAATATTTTGTATTTTATAGGAAACGACAAAAAATTAACGTATATCTTTTGTAATCAAATATTATATAGAATGATAGCATGTAAAGTTATAAATATGCTCAAATCGATTAATTTATCATTTTGCGCATCAGTTGCATAAATATTTTAGTCAATAACTGAAAAAAGATAGACTCTTTGGTGGCAAAGGATTTAAATTTATATGGATATTTCAGTCTTTTATTATTAAATCGAAACTATTCGTTTTTGTCCTTGTTTTCTATTCTGTTGGTTTCAATTCAATTTTTGCATCTCATACCAAGTTGCATGATATTACTTTGTATTCCCTGATGTTTTATCACACAATATTCAACAATATTATACAAAATTGAGAATGCTGCTTAGTAATACAATAAATTATTGTACAACATATGCACCCTATTAGATATTACCCATTTAAGGTTAAATTTATTATATTGGACTGAAATAAATCTATGATGAGAATTAAAGTAATTCTAATTCCTATGAAATTATACATCAAATCAAAAAGTAAAGAAAGGTATTTTAATATCATCCATGAACTTCTGTAAATATAATTCCAAGAAGAGAAGATACAAGACATTAAGTATAATATTTCCGTCGGTTCAAAGTATGGTTGCAACAAAAGAATTTATTAATATGTAGTAACATAGTTATATGATACATGTAATTTGCTAGATAACTTAATCAAGAAAAATCATAATATTGTTAATATAGTTCAAAAGATAATTTTTGAATATTAAAATGGTGCCTAATTACTTGTATTACAATATTTTTGGTAGTTACTACTAAAAACGCTAAAATTTAATTAAAATTTAAAAACCCAGTTTTTGCCTTCCCAAACCTTTCTTGCATAATCTGTAATAAATTTGTTACTTCTGATAATGCCTGGCATGACATTTGTGTACTATAGCTACAAAATATTAACCTTTAACTTGGATTTAGCATTTATACAGAATCTATCGTCTCCTCGGTGTGTTATTTGGGGATTAATGCTTGCTAAATAGATGCGGTTGAGATTCGAAATTTTTTGTTTCCTTTTAGATCATTGTACTATCTCTATAACCATCCCGTGGGTGTAAAAAAAAAGCTGACCAAGTTTCATCGCAATCGGATGAACGGTTTAGGAAGATTCGTCATGAGAGAAACAAACAATAAATTTTATTTATATAGATGAGAAAACTACTTCTTTCAACCATAATGAATTTAATTGATTTATGTTTTGATACCGTTATAACTTGTATGATTTCATGGCATACATATGTAGAAAAAGCAGTTCGTCATTTTCTGAATTGAAATTTTATTATTTTGTAAAACTTCAATAAATGGTGTTTCTTGTCAAGTAAAAATTAATAAATAATATTTATAATGGTAATCCATATAATATTCATGTTACCATTAATAAGCAAAAGTTAATCAAAATAACATTCGCTTTCATGATTCTTCAGTTTATTAAAGTATAATTATTTTCCTCTTGATTTGCTATATACAGAATTAATATGAGTGAACATATTTTTTTTTTATTCGTGAGTGTGTGTAAAAGTATCTAATTCATTAATAATCAAATTTCAAATTTTATATAAATGAATAGCATTCATATTAACGTTTGGATAGATTCTTCATTCAAATAAGCTTTCAATAATTCCAAACTTTTCTTTGTAACATGTGAACCTAGAAAGGTTGTCATGAATTGAACTCTTATCTTACAAGTTGAAATCAATTAAGTAGATTCAACAAACGAAATATCTGAAACATTTTTTTAAATGTCTTTTCTAAGAATTTCCTGAAAACGGAAACACGGATTTTGTTTTTTCTTAACGAAAGAATAATTTCTAGCTTTTTCATGCTACTATTTGAGTTCAAGATTCATGCATGTTTTATCATGATAATATTGATAATATATATAATAAAAATAATATAATATAATAAATAAATGATATAATAAAAAAATTGGCAATGATATAATAAGTATTATTAGGATTGAGACGATTCTACAAAATATTAACTTAAAATGGCAAAAAAAAAAAAATCCGGGTTATATCGTATTAAGAAAATTGTTTAAAATAATTATCTTTATGATGCTGTGTTATAATATATATTTTACTAGAAAATCAGTACATTAAGGACACAATTTGTTTACATCCTAATGTCTGCAAGTTAGAAAATGTCAAGTTTTATTATTTAGAATAATTAATAAAATTTTATTCAATATTTTATTTGCTTGAGTTCAGAATATCTTGACGTTTATTTAAATATTCTGTTTTTTACATCGCCATTAACTGGTTTTTAAGTAGTGGAAAAAAGGCTAACATGGATATAAATTTATGTATGCATATTATTTCATTGTGCCATACTGTAATACTATTCTCCGTTTTCATTTACGATGTCTCAATTTAGCCTAACGATCAACTATAACTTTCTGCAAGCTTTGCGTTACTTTTAACTGCGTTTCGCAACATCTTTTAGCAGTGAAATGGGAAAACCAGACATGCTTACTAGTAAGTAACGAACGCTATTAACCAGAAATATTAGAAGTGTCCGGAGAATTTTCTCTCATTTAGACTGAATATATAGGGTATAGACAGATATGTTAAGGTATTACGACAACTTTTGGTATGTTTTTAAGATAAGTGGTGCATATTATTAAAATGAAATATCTTATTTGTAAGCCCAAAGAAGTTCTCACAATTCAGATTAGATCTAAAATGTATATAACTAAATAAGAATGCAAATAAATTAAACAAGAATTCAATTCATTTTTATAAGAATAAATTAAAACTTAGCTAAAATTCAATGATATTTAAAGATAAATCCATTAAATAAGGAACCGGACAAGAATCGTATATTAACCATGGATTTTCAGATATATTATAGTGGAATGAATATCCCAGTTATTCTAAATTTCAAAATCATATGTAAAGGCAAAAAATATATCAGAAAACAGGAAAAGATATGAAATTTCGAAAATAAACTTAACTGAAAAATGAAATAACTTATTAAAAATTAAATGAAAAATAACATAAATGAAATTAACTTACATGAAAAATAACTTATTTTCCATTTTTAAAGCATCTTCATTCCAAACTATTGAAGGAAAATTATTACTACTTCCTTCCAAAATTATCTTACAAATTTTAAAAAGTCAAAGAATTTTTTCGACTAAAAGGAATATCGAATGCTAATAACCTCAAAAAATTAGTGAAAGGGAAAAAGAAACATAACCAAGAAAGTGAACAAATAAACACACACACACACACACATATATATATATATATATATAAAGAAAGAGAGAGAGAGAGAGAAAAAACAACGATAATGGAAGAAAACATATTTATCGCTTTAAGTGTATATAAGCTTTTTTTTTTCTTTCTGATGTAATATTTTGCATTCTGAAGATATTTTTTAACTCATCCCAGTTTTATTTAGAACTTTTTTGTTCTGAGTTTTATCCATAGTAAATTTGTTTGAATCTTCATTTTTAAATTTAATTATGACTGAATAATTTTTTAAATACTTATTCCAGAAATTAAAATAAGCCCCTTATATTTTAATATGATATAATTATTAATTATATCTAAGTATTCTTTATTTTTATTTTACATTCCTCTAATTTATTTTCCTTATTTTGAATTTACTTTTAATTTTAAATGAAGATTTTATTTTATTTTTTCTTCCGTATTTCTCTGTAGATATTTTTTTTCTAATTGTATTTTAGAATAAGAGAGTTAAATTTCATCTTCAAATTCATTTAGATGTGTTAATATGCTAAGATTATATTAATAGCAGTATTTAATTATTAATTAGATTATATATTATTTACTTATTCGTTATTTAGATTATTTATTAGCAATATTTAATAATGGAAATCTTAATGAAAATTTAAAAAAAATAATCTCAGGCTTTGAAGATAAATAAAAGGCTGCACGTTTTACTCTTTTTGCATTTTAACTTAAGTAAACACACATGTTTTATAAATCAAATTAAAACCTATTAAATTATAATTTAACTCCATTTTTATTCCAACACTACATAAAAGTATTAACAAATAGAAATAATATTATTCTCAAATGACAAATTTTCACTTAAGAATTCATATTTTAATATTACACACATTAACCTAATTCAAACATTAATTTATTGAATGTAGACATTTTAATGCTCTGCACTTGTTTTAAGTTAAGACAACAGAAGTGACTTTGCCATTTATTTGGTAGAGACCCACATAAGAGTATTTCAGTGTTTTTAAAATAAATAAGTTATTATCTCTTTAAGAACTTATATAATTTTAACTCGCTATTATGATTTCGTAATAACTGTTTGTAATTTATCTTCGTTTCGTTTATGCTTGTTTTTGTATCACTTTTATAAAAAAAGCTTTCATTAAAATTTGAATTAAAAGTAAACTTCTTTGAAGCAGCATAACTTTCATTTTGGTTCATTTGACATAAAACCTGACAGCAAACCACATTTTAATGTAGTCTAAAAACCAAACTGATGAATGGTCGTTGGAAAGAATTGTTGTTTAATATCTGAGAAATTCGGGGAGACGCAAAATATATTCTTAGATTTTACACCAAAATATATTGAGAATATTATGAATTGCATTAAGTAAAGACCCATATAACAATCCAGGATAAAAAAATATATAAATTTCTAACTAATTGACAGCTAAACATGAGGACCTCCGCTTTCAACTAAAGTTTTCCATATCTTAGAAATGCAATGACATATTTAAATTTGCTTGACAGCAGGCAAGTTATTCATACTTATAATAAACCATTCTTAGACATTTCGACTTTGTGTGAATTGAATTGAATTCGAATGAAGGTATATATCGATCATGGTGAAAATGGCTCGATGAATTTTATTTCATTCTAACTAAGCAAAATATTTTAGAGTATTCCAATTTTATCGAATTAGGTAAGAGTTTTTTGTTCAAGATCTTCCACTGTAGTCGGAAAAGGCGATAAGATAAAGACATTAAAATTAAAATCGGATTATTTAAAGCATTATCTACTGAAGTAAATTTAGCATCAAAATCAAGTCAAAAGATAGTAACCTCCTTTTATAATATAACACGTTAAATTCGTGATTTTTCATAGTGTGGTTTCATTACTAAAATCAAGTAAATTAAGTTTTAATAAGGTCATATGTACTTTTCGAAACTAACTTTTAAGAGAAAAAGTGGTACATGTTCCATTTATTATCGTCTTTCTGGAAAAAGATTTTCTGAAATTATCAGCATTTAATTTCATAGACAATATATTGTAAGTCCCATAGAACGGGGTCTATTAATTTAGAAAAATCCTTAAAAATTCTTTCATTCAAATTTTATCTAGTTTGAAGGGTAGGTTTCCTCAACATGCGTAGAGCCATGTACTTACTGTCTAACAATCCCGAAAGCTCACGAATTTGAATGAAGGCATATCATTTAAGTTTAAAGTAAACTTAAATGATCGGACCGAAACGACAGCATCACTAGCGGGAACTATGACTGAGTTCTAAGGGCTATCATCAGTTAGAGTACAGCCTTTCTCTAAGGAAATATATTCCATCATCGATGGCAGGAGCCAATCCCCCATCTTTTCGTTTACCTTAGGGGTGGTGAGAACCAAACAGCATGCTGAAAGCTCCGCGTCCTCAATTACGAAGTGGCCCCGTGACACCTCCTAATTAATAATTACATGCTTCTCCGCATGTATAGAAATACTATTTTATTATATTTTTTGTATAATTAAATTTACGCAAGTTTATTGAACAATACGTAGTTGCCAATCTAGTAAAAAGTATTTCTTGTTTCCATTGTTAAAATTTTCCTATCTATTACTTATATAATTAACAGCAGTTGAAAGAAAGAAAAAAATTAAATCGAATTAAGTAACAAATTATTATCTATTATTTGTAATTTTCTGCTTACAATGAAATTTTGAAAAAGAAAATTTCAAATCACTATTTAAATTGAAAAAAATGTGGCGTCTTTTTAAATTTTACATCAGTCAAAATTCAATTTTTACTACATTCATTTATTGATTTTTATTGTTTGCTGCTATTGGATTTTATTGATTAAGATTTTGAGATTCGATTTATACGATCTTGGCTTAAAATCAACCTTGTGTTACCTTCTTTTGATAATCAAGTGAAAATATTTAAGGAGGGGAAACGTCTGTATTTTCAGATGACGTAAACCAGCATCTTCCAAAGCGGATAACGCAAAAGTTTTTTTTAATGCATTCCTACTTCTTCCTTTTTCAATATCAGTTACGAATAAAAACTTTAATTAGAAAACATATTTGCACTGTATTCTAGTTAGTTAGGAATATTGGTTAATTTTGTTTGAAACATATGTTTTGTTATTTTTCATAATCTTCTTGCTTATGAAGAAATAACATTTACTTCTAATTAGCCTCTATGATAGGAAATATCTTATCAAATAATTATTACTAATTTTTATCTTTCATTTCAGAGTTTAGTAGCTCATTATACAGTTTATTAATAATAACAAATTTTATAATATTATATAAAAGGTAGTATTTTACATAGTTTTCAATATGGTATATAATAAAAAATTATTTCTTTAATTAGTAAAGAAAAATGCTCTAATTTTCACCCTCTTTCAGTGAAGGATTAACTTTAAAATCTAAAACTTTAATATAATTATGAACTTTATCTAAAATGATAAATTTAGATAAATGTGCTTAAAATAGCCTCCATAAATAATATTTCTAATTTTTTTAATGGCATTATTGCTTTCAGCTAATTGTTTCACATATATATATCATATATGAAATATATTTCCACTCATTTTCAACAGTAAAAGAAATTGGTTTTTCTTAAATATTATCATCATTCTTGATTGCAATAAAAGTAGTTATAAACTAAGAAAAATTTCTTTTACCCAGTATGGTGGAACCGTATAGTTCAATCAATAAACAGAATATTTATAAAGATAAATCAGGGTTTATTCGGATAAGAGAATGTAATGCATCAACAAATGTTTTACAACTCCACTTACAACAGCCTCTTTTTAAAACTGTGACTGCACCTTAAGTAAAAATACTGTTTAACCTATAAATACTATATTTATAAAAGTTGGAATAATGTTTATTATGCTAGAAGAATAGACCAAACAATATTTGACAGCTGCATTTCCAACAACTTCTCTTTATAGTGTTACAGAAGAGTTCTTGGCCATTTAACTTATTTTCGTAAGTTCCATGAAAAGTTTGTAACTTCTTTCTTGTTAGTGACTACAAAAATGTGAAACATGTGGTACTTCAGATACTACCATAAAAAATCGAAGGCACTTTAAAACGCGTTTTTTCTCTTTAAGAGCCTAATTACTTACAATTGCAATTGCTAAGATGCAACATGTGATTCTTGACATATTTAATAGGTCAGAGAGCTCATTGTCTTAGTTTTGTAACACTCTTCATTAAAAATCTGAAAATAAAGAGCCTACAATATAGTTTCCTTTACATATCCTGAAAGCTCTTTAATGCTCGTACCAAAAATTTTATACAAATACGTATAACAAAATTATCAATTTGAGAAGAAAATACTTTATCGGTTATTAAAAAAAGGGAATTATAAACAAATATCCCAAAACAAATAAACAAATCTCAATAAACAACAAAGTAATATAAATTTAATGTCTCTTTTAAAAGTAAAACTTTATCAAATAGAATTCAATTGTTATAGTTAAAAGCTTTTTATCTAAATCTACAATTCTCTTAAACTCTCATTTATCATTGCAGATCATCAAATTAATGCGAGTTCATCCATCAACCCATTAAAACCCTAATTCATTTTAGACTAAAGTAAATTTTTACTTTCCCACTAACCAAGTTTTCATGCAAGAAAAACTCCCCAGTAAAAAAATAGAGGCAAAAACTAACAAGTTGCAGTAGCAAATACAGGCTTTTTTGCTACCAATCAATACACGAACATAGTACACGCCTTTCCCTGATCAGAACCAACATGGATTGGATATAGAGGAATTTCGTTGTTTGGAACTCGCATGGGAATACTCGAACTCGAGGCACATTAGTTTCATTAGTTCCTTAAAACACTGAATCATGCTAAAAGTTCGTTCTAATTGTTTGAAATACGGTGAAAAAAAGACTGTAAGGCAAAAAGTTCGTAAATTAGAATCTTAAAGAGAAGATAGAGTTTGGAACTACAACAACAAAGTAAATGGATTATTTGATCCAATAAAAGCTAGATTTAAAGCTGTGTATCTAAATGGTATAGCATGAAATAAATTTCTAATTTTTTGAGTTCATTAAAATATTTAAAAGCCTGTTTTTGAAAAGGTTCCATGGATAATTAATGAAATGCTGATAGTATTCAGTTGCAAAATAAAATAGCTTATTTAGTTTATCATATAAATCATGATAAAAGATATTCCAAATGTCTATTTTAAACAAATATTTAAAAAAAGAACAACAAGAAAATGATCTCACACTCTCAATGACTGGGAATGGCGATATATCATTCCTTTAAAATGATTACATTTAAATGTCTTTTGTAGACAAATATAAAAAAAATAATATCAAGGAAATGTTCTCTCATTTTCACGAACTTGGAATGGCAATGAGTAATTCCTTTAGAATACAAGTTCGAACATCTTTTATAGACAAATTATTAAAATTACAGAAAGGAAATGTTCTCAAATTTTCAAAAACTGGGGATAGTGCTATGTGATTCCTTAAAGAACATCCACACTATTTTTTCGTCCATGCTTCTTCTGATGAAAGACGAATTTATCTGTTGAATTTGATTGATACAATAACGTAAAAAAATATACTTATCTCTCAGACATAGACAATACTGTAATTAAATAAAACGATCAATAGAGAAGGATAGCCAAGTGGCGTGGGTAATGCAGTATTGTAGTGTATTCAATGGGTAGACTTAACCATCACTCTCAGGAGGATAGAATAATACTGGGGAATAAAACTATGTGTAGAGAGTGCTAATCATCGTACATAATGTGATCAAACGATCAAAGTAAAGGATACAATGAATAAAGCTGTAAGAAAGTAGAACTTGTACATTAACTAACTGTGCAAGACTATAATGATTCAAAGGTAAGATAGCTTTCACCAACTTGCATTGAGAGCTTGGTCTATTCATCGGTAATACGAAATGGTTTAAGTAAATGGAATGCATATTTTGACTCGTCTTTGTCAGCATTTCATCAAAAATGAACCAAACACATAACTTTTTTTTACTTAAATTGTAAAATTAATTATTTAAATATGAAATATGAAAATTGAAACTTTTATATTACTTTAATGTTATTAAAGTAATTTTGACAAATCTGTATAAAGATTTCATAATTTTTAGCAAAGACATTTATCGACTCTACTATTAAATGTCTCACTTCAAAAACTTTTTAAAGTGAGACAATGTTTTTTTTAAACTTTTTTCAACATATCTGTAGTCGGGAAAAGTAGTTAATGGGCTAATATTTAAATAATAGTATATATATTATGTTTGATATAAATATAATTAAATATGAATGTTAAATTAAAAAGCTGTTAAGTAAAACGAACCACAATATTTATGCTCAAATCATTTTTATGAAAAATTTCTGATAATGCGCATCTGTGTCTCACTTTCTTCATATTTAACTCAAGCATGGAATCAGATGGGGATACTGGCATTATCATACATATAGGAGTAATACTCAATATAACAGTACCATATGTATGGGAATGTATCATACATATGGAAATGCAAACTGGCAATACCATACTTATGGGAATACGAATATATCAATACCATACATATGGGAATACCAATATAAAAATATCGGCACATTTTGATTAGGAAAATTCAAATTGTGCCAATACAGAACTTCAAACCTGACAAAATCAAAATAAATAATAAGTTTTTAAGACTTTTTTGCTGATAATGGTTAAAAGCATGGTTAAAGACATTCTTGAAATATAGAAGAAATAAAACAGCAGTTTAGTATTAAGTTTATCAAATCCAAATATACTTTAGAATTAGGTTAAACCTAATTCTAAATTATTTATTATTTATTATTTATTTTGCATAAGCTATTAACAAATTTCCCCCTTTTCAATAACCTTCATAGTAAGGCATTACATATTTTAATTATTTCGAGCTATTTTTAGGTTGTTTTCAACTATATTAAATGTCTTCATTATCGTTAAAAAGGAAGAATATGTTTTAAATTTATGATATAATTAAAAATACACGTGTTTCAGGTCTTTGAAAAAAAGCTTATTATTTTTCTCCCACATGCATTAAAAGCAGTGAAGTCCCTTTATCTGAAAGTCATCAAATTAATTTTTATTGCATCATTACTGCTTTAAATTAAAATGTGCTGAAGGACAAATTCGCTAAGCGAGCGAATAAGGTGTGGTAAAACATTACAGAATTAATTCATGTCAAGTGGAATTCTGGCTAGCCGCCGAGACATTCTATCAGAGGGATTGAAAATCTCCAAAGGGACCAGTGGTCATGTCACAGTAGCCGAATTCCAAGGACATTTAACAAGCGATTTATTAGTTGCCAGTTACCTAGTTTCGGCTTCTAAACATGTAATTTTGTGTTAATTATCTTGCCGTGTATTATTAGGTTATCTTTAATTATCTTGAGAAATTACACATAATTTTTTCAAAAAATGTATACTGAAATCGTGATAAAATACATAATCAAGAGTGCTGTACTTCACAGCAAGGTGGATAAAAAGTCAAAAAGTAATATCTTCTGTGGGAATAGAATATATTAGTAAAACGTAGAGAATGAATATAATGAATACATTAGCACGAACATGAATAATTATACATTTATTCTCATTTTTGTTTCTATAATTTCTTTGAATAGGTAAAGTTTATTTGATACAATATACATTCGAGTAAAGTAAAAAATATCTTTTCTTATTGGTAATCCATTGATTGTGTTTATCAAATGCCACATATATCCATAGGTAAATTTCCCATAACGCATGCTAGGCCATTATCTAGGGCCACAGGTATAAAGAGGACTGTAACAGATCTATTAAAAATGTTATTAGCCTAATTGAGAAAATAATGAATGAATTTTAAGCAAAATTTTAAAATATAAATCAAATTATTTAGGACTGCAGAATAGATCATCATCTTATATCCTTATATTTGGTCCAGTCACTGAACAGTTTGATAGCATGACACACTATTTTTTAAAGTCAGAATATGCATAGAAAATATATAAAAAAGCGTATTTTCAAATTTTCAGTATCATATAAAATTTTTAAAAAATGGTAAAGTATGACAGTTTGCCATTATTTTCTATTTTCAGGATAAGAAATAAATCTGTAGGGAAAAAAACAATAGTAATTATAATTTTATTGAATTCTCAACACGCTTATTTCTTTTTGAAGATGTCCTCTTTTTGAAATTTGTACTGTATTATATGAAAATAAGTACTAATAAATGATGATAATTAAGTTGGCTAGTTGTTAGATTTTATTAATGCCAGAGCCAAGTTTGGTCATGCAGCTTCAAATATATTAAGGGATAATAGATAGTGGTGTTATAGTAAAAGAAATTATTTATAAATTCTAAAACTTATTTCGTAAACATTTATAACAAAATCAAAAAAGAGGCTAATATTATGCTTCCAAAGCTGGTAGTAAAAATCATATTAAGGGATATCTCAAACGCTTGTTCCAAACATTATTCATAAAACATATTTAAAATGGTAATGACAATTATATTTTAGCATTCATCTTTCTATAGAACATTTTGATTTTTTAAACGTTGGATTTCACTATTTACCTGTGATAGATATTAGTAAATATTACTTTTATAAGTATAATATTACATGCCAAATTCAGATTATTCCATTTATATATCTAGCTATTACAAAGTGCTATTTTCAAGGTATTTAGTAAAGTTTTATGTGATCAAATTGGAATTTCGATCATGACATTCTACTGCTTAGTTAAAAAATACACAATTCAAAGATGATTTAAATTTATATTACAATTACTATTTCCAGTTACTATAAACTCTAATAATAATAGCATCACAATTGATTAAATGAAAAAAAGATATTCGGTTCTTTAATAATGACTTCACTCATCTACTTCTACAAAAGCAATCTATAAAAATATATTTATATATACTCTGTGAGAATCAATAGTGAACAATAAATACTTTAAAGCAGAATCCCTTTCAATGTCTTTTTCCTTTTTTTCACTACAACTATTTAATTATTTATGATATGTTTCTTATAAACACCATATTGGCTTAGTATCAATTTTCATTAAAAGATACTGCCATAAACAATCAGATTATTTATCAAAGCAACAAAGACTTATTAAGAAGTATTTAGCTCACTAGAATAGAAATAGCAGGCAGTATCACATGAAATTAAATTTATGTTGCATTAGAAATAATTCCCTCCTTTTTACAAAAGGTATTTCTCCCAATTGTATCTAACAAATACTTACTAATAAATACTAAAACAGAAGCACTCTGAAACTCTCTCGTAAATATAAAAAATGAAATAAGCCCCAACCTCACGAGGAGACAACGAATTAAAAGTTTCATCCTAGGAGAGACTTTCTACAAAGTAATATTATCATCAAAATAAATAAAGGTTGTTCAATTTATAGTGATGTCACAAGATTTTTTTTAAATATCACTGTCATAAAAAAAATTTGAAATTACAATTACTTGCTGCATACACAGTTCTCGCCCACTTTCACATGCTCCAGCATTCCATTAATATCATAAAGCCTCTTTGCCTACTTGAAATCTCTGAGGATGCTTTCAAGACAAGGAAAAGTAATTGTTTTTCCCTGCATTTTGACGTCCTCTAAAGAAGAGGCTTTCTCCTCTGAGCAAATTTTCTTTTTTTCCTTCAATACTAAATATTTGCAAGAAGCGTGCTTAAAAATAACTTTAACGTTTTAAGACATTATTTTCCCTCCAAAGCTTCTGAGACCCCAGGGCACACTCTTGTTTCTTCTAAGGCACTTCATACTTGATGCTAAGCTGTATTATCCTTGACTATTGCTCATGACAGAAGCTTTTATAAGTAAGCTTGGAAATCAAACAATGTGGAAGGGAAAAAAATGATGCATGAGTGAAAAAAGTGCCATTATAAACTCGAGCATAATTCTGTTTTTAAACATGATTTGAAAAAAAAATGAATGATGTAATTATTCAGAATTTTAAAAGGGGATAAAAATTTATTCTTAATTTTTTTATAAAGTCATTGTAAAGAAAAGTATGTAATATTGAACGAAGAAAAAAGTATCGTTGTTTTTCTTGCTTGCTTGTCTCAAGCAGGTGAGCATTATGCCACTTTTTAAGTAACTAGTGCGCATTGTTGGTATTGTCCATTTTTAATGTCTACTTACCGCTACGTTACATCATTTTGCATCTCATAGTCAATATAGGTAACACACTTATTTTTAATTGTTTTTCACCCTTTTAATTAAGTATTCATCAACCAACAAGTAAAAATGTGATTGCAATTTGAAAAAAATAATTCAATAAATATTTTATATATATATAAAAAAATTCAGTTAAAATTTTAAAACTTTAAAAATATTTTTTTTTAATTTACTAATATGAAATTTAAGAAGACATTACGAATTAAATACACTTTTACTTAATGTTTAAAATAGAACATTAAGTAAATGCAATTTTTAAATGATTTTTTATTGTTATGTTATTGACAATATAGCGTAGTTTTCTTTCAAGTAATTACTAAAATGTCATATCAAAATGGTATAAATGTTAAATAAAGACCATAAATAGGGAAAATATTTTTGTTTGTTTCCTAAATTTTTTCGATTGGTAACTTTCATACCCCTGAAACAATCGACTCGAAAAACAAGTAGAACTCGCTCTAATTTGTCTTATTAATATAATCGTGTGTAATATGTTTAGGGAATTTTAATAATATTTCTTTGAAATGGAAATAAAAATATCAACATATTAAAATTAAATTATGAATTTGTTATATAAACTGTAATGTTAACAGTTTAACAGTTCATTTTGAAAATTGTTTTCCGAATGACACAATTCATGTTCTATAAATTATGGGTGTATTTTTGTGTAAATTCCCTGTTAATTTAGATGTCAGGGAGACCAAGTTACTAGGACAATCCCTTCAATACATTGTTGTACCACCTTTAGCCCTAATATTATCCGCATTTCTCTTTACATAGATTATGTGAGATGTTGGTAGGCGATAGGAGGTATTTGACCTCATATCCGATGAACTGCACTTTTCTGTTCATTGAAATTGGACAATCCTAGATCAAGCTCTCTGATACTCCATTCGATCTCATCCTTCAAATTCGCAATTGGATTAAGATATGGTGATAATTCGGCGTCATGCTCTTCTAACCCTCTGAATACAATACCAGCTGTATGACAAGGAGCATCGTTTTGCTGAAAGTATGCATCCCTGGTACAAAATTAACATAAGAGGATGTACTTGATCTGCGAAAACACTTAAATACACTTGGACATTCAAATGTGGTTCTTCAGTAATCAAAAAATCCATGCAATGCCAAGAAAATATCCCCAAAATCATAATATCGCCTTCACCAGCTTGAAGTGTTATTGCAATGCAATTTTAGTGCATGCTTCGATCTGCTTTTCCCATACCCGAATGAGGTTTATCAAACCATATCATCCTTTTACAGTCATCTAATATCTAATCTATATGCGCCTTTGCTAACTGGAGACGTCTGCTCTTGTTTAAAGCTGACAGCAGAGGCTCTTAAATAGGTCGTCAGCTCCCATAACCTGTACCGTGTAATATGCGTCCCTCACTTCGTTCAGAGACGTTCGTAGTTCCTTTTCATTAAGATTCCCCGCTACGTGCTGTTGCTCTTCTGTTCGAGTGGACAACTCTGGCAAGTATCCTTTCAACTCGAGCATTTAATAGCCCGTGACGACCTCAAGCCTGACGTTGAGACTTGGTTTTCTGCTTGATAGTCCCCTCTCTGTATACATAAATAATTGCTGTTCACTATCACTTCATAAGAACTGCAATTTTGCTGATACTAGTTCAGATGGTTCGAGTGCTTATAATCAGCTCACGTTCAAACTAAGTAACATTTTAGGCCCGCATCTCTGCAAGTAGCATAGTTCAATTGATGGTTAACTTTGGTTCCATAATTCCATTTTTGTTGCTATCGCACCCTCTAGTGGCAGCACTGTGTCGCAATAGATCATTTTGCCTAAAATTGTTAGGTGGTCATAATGATTTATCAGTAGCAAACTCACTTAATACATATTTTAGTTACAGTGAACCCATTCGAAAGGAACAAACTATGACTAAAAACGTATACAATCTAAAAGAAATACTTTAATCTTAGCAGTTCACCAAGACACAATTCTAAAAGCAGCGATCAAACTTTGAAAGAATGTCCTGTTAGCTTCATGCAAATTATCTAACTCCAGATTGTAGCAAACCAAAATGTATTGACCCCAATTATAACCTTCAAAAACTACAAATGTGGTATTATTTTCCAAAACTACAGATGTGATATTATTATTCAAGCTAATTAAAAATGTTACAAATTAAATTGAAGTTAATAAATTAATTAAATTTAAAGTAATACAGATTAAATTGAATTCAATTAATTAATTGAATTTAAAATGTTACAGATTAAATTGAATTCATTAAATTAATTAAATTTAAAATGTTACAAATTATATTAAATCCAATAAATTAATTCAATTTAGAATGTTACAAATTAAATTGAATTCAAGGGAATGCATATTATGCAATGGACTACCGGTAATTGAACTATCACTTTCTATTAAGACCGATTAAGATGTTTTGATCATCTATAAAGTGTTAGCATTCTAATAAAGCTAATGATGCAGCAGAGAAGTAATATTTTTGCAGTAGAGCATGCCGTATATGTTCGTACAGTTTCCTGCAGTATAATTACTTATGTATAATATATTCAGTAAATTATAACATTTACAGTATATATCCAAAAATCCATTCATCTATATTGCACAGCAAGAAGAATTTGAATAATAAAAGAAAGAGATTAAACTATTGAAGCAAACAATTCACATCTTTCACCTTGTGAAAAATAATTAAAGATCATAAACATATATTTCTCCAAACTTTCTTCTTAAAAAAGAGAAACAAAAAATGCAAGATTTGATTTTAAGAGTATTAATTTAAATTCCATTTTTTCCCTGAGATCACCTGTTTTGCAAAAAATAACGAATTCAAAAATTCATAATTGCCCGAATAACTCTCTCGTTTTTGCAAATAAGATTAAGAACTTGCATTAAATCTTTTAAAGCGAATATAACTTAATACATGAATTCTCCAACCATTAAGAAAAGAGTGAATCGCATTTGCTCTCAGTTTAACATTTTAGATGCACTACTTCAAAATATTGCGTAAAAATATATATTCTATGTCTTTAAGTGAACACAATTCACGACGACCACTTTTCTTCGGGCGAATAAAATGAAAAAGTTAAAGAGAAAAAAGAGGCCAGAATCTAGGACAAGAGATACTGAACTCCATTTCGGTGGGGAATTTTTCTACGTAAGTACAATCCGCCCGAACGGAAAAAGAAACACTGAATTCACGAAGATAACTTTTACGACACTTACTTTTCTACGCACTATTTTATCCCTTTTCTTATATATTTATTTTCGCTTCAGAAAATGGCAACAGACAGCATAGAAAAGGTCTTCATTCATGAGTAGATTATTTCTGCTTATATTTTTTTTTCCCATGCTTCTTCTAAAGTTATTTTTTTACCCATTGCCACTAAGTAAAGATGGCAAGAATAACTTTTTTGAAATATTCTTACGTGACTTTTAGGCTAAAAAAATAACACTAGGTCACGCTTCACAACATAAAATGTTAGAATATTTTTTTCCCTCATATGTTTCTGGCGTTATAGGAGTCCCCCAAATACACACACATTTTTACCGCCAAAAGAGGGGGGAAAAAGAAAAGTAGTTCAATCGTTCTTTTAAACATATAATCCTAACATTTCAAATAAAAGTGGTCATGATATTGCATTCTATGCCCCGTACATCTGTCTTCCACGCCCATAGATTTGTTCCCTGGTAAGCGCTTTTGTAGGATTTAAGATATAGATTGAAAATGACCTCACTTTAGTAAAAAAAAGGTATTTGCGTTATGTAGGTTCCTTATTATATGTGTTCTTGAAGATTATGTTTTCTGTAAGGCACATGAATTTGTAGGCAAGTGTATAAAATAATGCGGTATGGGCTTATTCTTCTATAATATTACGGTGTTCCATACGTTTTATATTAGAAATAAGTTATTTCTTATTTCTAATATAAATTGAATACACACTGTTTATTATATAAGGTATTATTTATTTTGTTATGTAAGAATCCTTTTACTTTATTACTTCCTTCCATCTCTTTGGAAGGCTCATTATGCATTCCAAAGTAGGGCTTTGGGCAAGAAATAATTATCCAGGTGCGCTTTTATTTCGCTGATGAATTTAAATCACTTATTGCAAAGAGAATTTTTTAAGGACATAAATAAGCAATAATCAGATGGAATGAGATCTGGTGGGTATGCAGGAGGCGGTAAAATTTCACAATGAAGTTTCTTTCTTACGACTAATGTAACATGAGGGCTGTCACTTTCTTCATGCAAAACAAACAAACCTCATTGGTTCATTAATTCTAGTCCCTTTTTTTTATTTATTATTATTATTTCCTAAGGCAGTTTTTGGTAGATTCAGTTGGTGACAGTATTTCTTAGGATTTGTTATTTCTCATTGAAGAAGGAGTTCATAGAAAATTACGAATTTCCAATCCCATCCAATGGACCAAAGACCTTTTTTGAGGTGTAGTAGAGACCTGGTACGACGTAATTTAAGTTGAGTATAAATGTATAATAAGCCATTATTATTTTTTTACATTATTGCTTCAGGTAGATTTTATGTCCTTCCGAATACTTTGTGTTCATGGCGATAGCAAATTAAATTAAATAAGTAACGTGATGATTATTATATCAATCGTATTCAAATTTATTTAGATAATTTATAGAAGTAATGAAAAATTTCAAAGACGACTAGTTTTTCTTAGTTGTAATATCTTTTTTGTTCAAAATTGGATTTTGTTGATTATAAAATCACATTTCAACTTTAAGCAAAATTGGTGAAACAGAAAATGCAAAAATAATCTTTTAAAAATTTCGTTCCTCGTCAGGCAGGCAGTATTCTCTTTATTAGCCAATTATTCTTTTAAAAAATGTAACTGCAACGAATTAATATAAACTTCATTTTTCTTTAAAAAGTACAGGACAGATTATTAGTTTTGAAGTATTTATTAAATGCAATTAAAATAATTCAGTAAGATCCAACAACAGAAAAATCATATTTTTAGCCCGGAATGAGGATTTCCATATGTTTTTTTGAAAAATTTATTTCGGTTGTATAAGGCAAATGAAGAAGAAAAATAATTAGCCTGCCAAATTATTTTATGAAGAAACGCAATTAGTATTTGGAAGAATCAGATGGAATTTTATAATATTATTTAGTAAATTTTCATCATTTTTACAAGAATCATTGCATAAAAAGTTTAAAACATAACAAAGGAAAATATATTTTAAGTTAAATACATTTTTCAAAAAATAAATTTTCCAAAATAAAGACTGTAATTAGGATGGAGTAATGAATTATTTTATTGAAATATCGTTGAAAGTATTTAAAACTTTCGAAATTTCAATGCTTTATTGACTAAATATTTTTTTCAATACCTATTATCATTTTTGATATTCGATGTTAATAATTTTTTTTCAAATATTATTTCGTCAATTAAATTTAATTCATTTTTTATATTTAAATACAGTTTTAGTATTTGTAATGAATATTAAAATAAACTGGCTGTATCTAAATAGATAAAATGCAAGAATTTCAATATTTTTCAGATGAAAGTATAGAAGGTTCAATTCTTGCGAAAAGTAATTAATTTTTTGACACTTAATAATATTTGATAATTATTGAATAAAAAGAAAGAAAAATATTTTTTTCTTTGCTGACCTAAGTAGAAAAGGAATTTAAAAAATTATATTATTTGTTTAAATATAAACTTACTTACAATTAGGCAAGGTTTTGGTGCAATTATTCAAGGTTTTTTATTCGGTTCAAAATAAAACACAAAAATTGTAATAAAAAAATTAATAAGAAGTTAAAATAAATTGACACAACGTTGTGAAATCCTTTAATCTTTTGATTTTTAGATAAGAGGCTTGATTACAGGATCATAAACTCAATAATATTTTAAATGTAAATCAGTTTAAAAACAGTAAAAATTATTTTTCATTTTCAATTCTTACACGTAATAGAGAAAATGATAGAAGAAATATAGCGATGTATTTCTTATTAAATATATGTGTAAATATATATGTTCTATATACAGAAATTTCTGAAAAATTCTTAAAAAATAATACACAAAAATAAGAATAAATGCTCCAATTGAAACTTTATATAAATGTAACAAAGCCTGGAATGGATATTATATGATTTAATAATAAAAGTAAAATATTTATTTAGGACATATTTACAAAATTATGAAAACAAAGCGATCTATTGGAATGTCAAGCAGGATAAATTTAAAATAGCTATAATAAAATACTTTTAATGTGATAAAAAACACCATGGAAAAATCATAAAAGCTGTTTTTTTTATCTATCATTTATGTTGTTTAAATAAAATGTAAAATGTTTCAGAATCAAATATTCTAGATTTAGCTGGGGATCACAATAATATATTTTATCATTTCCTTTTTTCCTGTTTTAAATTCAACGCAATAATTATTTTTTCTTTTATATTAAACGCTTCACTAAAATACAGGCTTAGTTTATATTTTTTTTCTAAAATACCTTCATAAGTAATAAGAAATTTTAAAAAATATTTCTTTTTTATGAATTAATATTAAACATTATAAAATGATTCCAATGGTTTTTAATGTATGTTAAGTAAAACATTTAGAAACTGAAACTATCATAAAGATTATAATTGCAACAAAAATTTTATATTTCTTAAATAATAAATCACGATATTCTTCATAATGTTTTCAGTAAGTTTTAATGTATAAGTTACAGACAGTGAAAAAATGCAAATGCATCGTTCCATACGTGGTTAAAAGATATCCCAGATTTTATTTTCAGTATCATAATATTAGGGTAAAATGTGGTGAATAGTACTAAAGAGAAAGTTATTTAAGCGTTAGTTTTAGAACAAGATAAAATGTTATCCTAGCTTATTACAAAAAAATCTAGTTTAACTGAAACAGTACAAAAACTAAGTAAAAACATAGTACCAAATATCATGTGAAAACTCCACTTTATATATGACAGGAATATAGTTTAATAAGAAGAAAAAAGTAAAATATTTCATTCCATTCCAAGTGCATGCCAATCAAAATCATTTAATTAAATTTTAGTTAAAAAATAGATTATAGACACTATTTTAATGACGAAAAAAAAATCTTTAGTCATAAGGTAAATATTATGAGTTGGATACTTTATCTTGCCTTAATTATCTAGGATAAATGGAAGATATCCAATATGTTTCTAAAATCTCACTTTAAAAAAATCTAGAAATAAAGGTGAATATACGTAGGAAATAACAAATAAATGATTAAGCTTGATTTTAAGGAAATAATTCCAAATACTGGTTTTATAAATTTAATTGTTCTGTGCCTCATTGCCTCTGACTTGTCTGTAAGATATTACATAATATTTCTTTCTTCTCAACCAATTATTATGATGGTTCTTTAAAAGTGCCTCTTGTGTATATAAAATTACTTGTTGGATTAAGTAAGCTGACTCTATAATATAAGGTAAAATATTTTAAATGATAAGATTAAATATGTCAGTATTTTATTAATAAATTTCTTCAATGTTTCGTATTGCAATCTTGTTTAAAACTAAACCTTCTTTTCTCAGAGAGGCGAATAATAATAATAATTGCAATAAAGATTCTCGCTTTATTATTAAAATGGTGTTTTTAAATGAAGCATGGGATAAATAGGTATCAAAATTATGTCCTTCGTATAAAGTGTCAAAAGGAGGATTTTAATCTTCTAAGGGCATGTTTATAGATGAACTTATAGAAAATAAATCTGAAAAATATGTTGGGATCATTTCCTTCTGACACTATATATAGTACCCAAAAACGTTGAACGATTTTATATTTCCTTAACATCAATCAATAGCATATTTCCATTTAAGCATTTCATCAAATAATTGACAGAAATAAGTGAAAATATTTTAGTTTTTTAATTTATGAAATATTTTATTTTTGTTTTAAGTTAATATCTCTTAACCTCATTGATGAATGTGCTAAAACTCTTTATATTCTTTTTATATTCTTGATAAAAAAACTCGGAATGTATTTAGAAGTAATCACCTGTTAAATTAATTTCTGATTCCGTCGAATGGCGCCAACTGTTATTTTTGAAAAAAAAAATGGTTTCAATAAAAAAAAATTAATAAAGAAAGCTAGTAAAAGAGTATTGTTAAAAACTTTTAATTAAAATTTTCACAATATTGTATCTGATACGCAAAATAAATTATATGCTGACAAAAATTTAATACTTACATTTACATAATCGAAATAAGAAATTTAACAGTAAAATTTTAAAATCAAAATATGAAATTTAATAGTTGAATTTAAGAATCAAAATATGAAATTACTTGCTGGATGATGAAAACATTAATAGCAAGGAAACAATGAATAAATCAATGAAATTATTAAGAAGATATTTGATGTAGCTTTGCTGTGTAATGTCCAAATTGCTCTAAAAATCTAGAAAAACTTACCAAAAGTATCTTATTGGCACATTATTTGTTTTCCTGAAAACAGGAATCTTAACAGTAATGTTCGCTCATAAGTATTTGCCACCTGAGAAGGCAATTTAGGCGTCTGGACACTGACTATCCCAGATCGTCAGTCAATAAAACGGAAAAAAAGAGACTTTTCCAAAACATGCTTAGAATATAATTTTTTTTTTACCTTTGCAAATATCTACAGATTCACTGATATTTCATAACTTTTTAATAAATAAAAATTTTTGGCTTTGAAGTCAAATTACATTTAAAAACATATTTTTATTTATAAAAATGTTAGTACAAATATACTTCTTTGAAACTAAGGTGGATTAATTTCTCAATTTAAAAGCATCGTTTTAAATGTAAGTAACATCTTTCAAGAAATAAGTTTTGAATTCAAAACAAAATCATATAATCCATGAATAAAATTTAAATTGAATAGTTACAGATTGATTTAGATGTTTCCACTCTATATAAGGAGTTCACAAGATGCATAGTTTTTAAAGATAAGTTAAAATACAGTTTTATTCATTAAAAACGAAAGTTACTTAGGAATAAGAATATTAAGAAACGCATTATGATTGGATGAATTTAAAATATAATGATTAAGCCACCTTTTTGTACTTCTATATCATCCTCTTTTAGACCTCTATCTCAATTTTGAATATAATCCACGATACCAGAATTTATTGTCTAAAATATCAAAAACAGTGGCTCTCCTGAAAAAATGATATTTGAAACTTTATAATTTTCAGTCATAATTGAAGAAGTTTGAATAGTTAGACATTCAAGATAACTTTACTGAATATGATTTATAGGTTTGAAGATTGAATAAAATAAAAACTTCACAATAGTTTCAAAAGTTCATTTATTAACTGAAATAAAATAAAATGCTTTTTAATTCATTCAAATAATTTTTGGAGATCAATATTATGATGAAATAAAGAAGTGTTTATTGATTGAAGCATGTATTAATTATTAAAAAACGTTTCTATAATACACATAAGATTACAGTTCTGAAAAATTCGATATCCTGAATGATTTTTTTTTAATTTCGGTTTCTACAAAAGGTATTTTGCATTAATTAAAGTTTTATCTCTTTCATTTAAACCTTAAATTTAAGTCCTATGGCCGCAGACATCAAATGAGATAGCTATATATATAGTACAATTAACAAAGCATCATAAGACATCTAAAATGTAATAAGTTACGTGAATATCAAAATTTGAAGCTTAAAAAATATTTTGATGAAGAAGTTATTAAGAGACCAAGATACATGAATATATCTTTGAAAATTTTCAGATAGCATTTTTTTGGCGAACCTTTGGTCACCAAAGGAGGCAAGTTGATAATATGCTGTGCATTAGTTTGAGATAATTTCAAATGGATGCCATTATAACATTCAAATATGAATTTCATATTCGTTTCAGTATTTAATTTTATAAATTTCCACGCTATCCTAATAAAAATATTTTCAATATTACAATAGAAAAACCAACTCCTGAAAAACTTAAAGAATACTTATTATTGCAACATAAATATAATAAAATAAGTTATATATTTGCCTTCATTTTCTTATGTTTCTAATAAAATCTATATTTAAACAAATATTCTTATTTGCAGGATATGAATAACAAATACAAAAATAAAAATAGCAAATGAGTCTACATTTTTGTTTTTTGTTATTTTAAAAATGACAATAAAAGGCCATCCTAAATGAAGAGGTTTAATGATGTTATAAAGGTACATGTCAGACAGGAATACTCAGAGTTCTTTTCAGAACTCCTAGAAATCATGCGCACTCTTCCTGTCCAAATTCCTTAATATCAATCAGGGCTTCCACCCCCCCCTTCAACTGTTCTTCCACTCTTCACCTCACTTTCTTTTAAGGACGTCAGGAATAGTTCCGTGGTGGTTAGAGACATTGCAGATAAACTGAGTATATGCCTGTGAAGAATGATAGATAGACCTTGAAGAATCAACCCTTGATTGAATAAATGCATTTAAATTATACATTGGTACTGCATATAAAAAAAAGCAGATTCTACTGGAGAGATTACCGATGATTAATATTTCAATCAACCTCATTTCTAAAATTTGTTTTTCCTTCTCTAATACTGAAAAGCCCTAAATGACCATTCAACGAAAATATAGCCAGTGTTGGAGATACTAGATATTACCATAAAATTTCTTGTAATTTTTGTTACGTGTGATAGAATACCCATTTATTAAGAAGGATCACTCAGATACAATTAGAATAGGTGCAGTTAAGTGCAGTCGTCATTTGCATATCAATTCTTTGGGGAAAAAGGCTAAATTTGCAATTTTTAAGAAGACATTGATTTTTTTTAAAACTCAGATGATGCAATATCCTGAGGTACTTGAACTCGAATATTCTTAAAAATAGAAGGTTAATTATTTTAAGAATAATTATGTCAATAGTTATATTATTTATATCTTAAAATCGATTGCCAGATTTTTCCATTTATGTAAAATCAGCATTCGTGGAAATTTAATAATAAAATTAATCTGCAAAAATTAGCTAAACAATGTCTTAAATAATAGATATTTCCCAAATTTCGCTTCTAAACAGTAATTAAGATTCAAATTTTTAACAAATATAATGAAGAGATTATCACCAGGAACTATATTCTTTGTCAAGCATGTAATCACAATAATTTATGTATGCAATGGTTAATATATATGAAAA
>JAPMOQ010015914.1:747833-802268 GCA_026543055.1 Argiope trifasciata | reverse complement strand
AGAGATGTAAGTATATGTGCATATTAAGCATGAACATACCTATTTCATATGCAGCATACTTGATGCATCCAAAATTCTGAAAAAGTTCTAGCTTTCAATGAAATTTGTATATATATATATATATATATTAGTTAAAGTCTAATATATAGAAATAGTTTTTTTATAATCATAGTGTATAAATAGATATAGATATAATATTGATATAGGAATAGGCGTAGATATGATACATATATAGATACAGACATAGACACAGGTATAGATATAGATCGATCGATGGATGAAGAGCGAACGGATCCTTATATTAATATAGAATTATTATTATCAATACAGTGATTTTTAAATTTGATGCTGATTAGTCGGCTGAATTTAAATGGTATATTTTGCAGTTTACTTTGCACAACACTGAAGTTTATGAAAAAAAGAGTTCAGGACATTTTCTAGTAAATTACCAAATCCATGACTTACAAAAAGTAATACTTTGTTGAGGAATTAAATCATTGCCAAAAATTGAATACATTAAAATGATAAGAAGCAAATTTATCCCCTACATAATTTAATAATATCTAAAATTATATATATGACGTTTAATGTTAGTTCAATACATATGCTCTCTCTTAAATTTTCAATTAAATATTTATGTATTTTTGTCTTTTAATAACAATTGGAGCAAAAAGTTTTTAAACTAAAAATGTTCCTTGTGGAGAAATGTAAATGAAAGTTCAAAACAAATCTGTAAATTCAATGTTAAAATTGTGTTAAATCATTTTAGCCAATCTAAAAGCTTACAAATCGTATTAATATAGCAGAAATCTTGTCTGCCCCAACTCAAAAGCAATTTATTTATGTCCATTTCAAAATTTTAGAGCTTTAAAAGCTTTAGTATGTTTCTATACATTAAACTAAATATAACTAAGATATGATATCTTATTTTTCAGTTTCGAATGTTTATAGGACTACGAAGAAACTTTTACCCAACATTTTGAAACTATTATGGCAGAATTTTATGGTTTTTTTTAAAGAAATTAATTAATATATCATTTAACGTTTATAATCAATGCATTTGTGATAGTTTATTTTAAAAATCTGAGGTATTTAATTCATGAACAGTGTTTAGTCAGGTAGTATTATTAAGAAATTAATAAAAAGATATTTTTCGAATTATGAAAAAAATACATGGACATTCATTGAAATATTAACTTAGAACTTTTTACTTTCCTATTAGATTTACTTTTTATCTTTTACAATACACATTTATATTTCACATATGAGGGAATAAAAACATTTTTTTTATATTTATAAACACATTTGTCTATTTGTTTGTAAATAAACACATTATTAAGTCTCGTTATTTTTCAGGTAATGAGATCTGAAAGAGTAAATAATGAGTCTTCGTTTAATAAAAATAAATATTATGTTTATAATTATATGTAAGAAAATATAAAAGCAATAGAGGAAGAAATTCTAGAAAAAAATATAATTTATAGGATAAAGAGAAATATACATAACTTGAAATGGATTAATATTTGAATTACAACTGTCATACATTGCAGAGTAAGGATGAAAACTTACGACTATAAAATCATACATTGTTTATAGAGTATGATTTAATGAATCAGCAAGCAAAAAATACATGTAACCGAATTTTTAATAAAAACATCATAGCTTAATGCTTTAAAGTTCGAATTAAATAAAATTATCAGTAAAGGAGCAGAATAATCACCATAGAGTTTTTCTATTTCGCCAGCAAAGCATTTCATAACATGTTAGAAGACTATTTACTCTATTATGCAATTTTCAAAATTAACATATGGATTATTTAAATGTTTGGAAGTGTTTACAAAAACAATAATTGCCATTGAGAAAATGAAATGCATCTATTATCAGATTCGTAATACCTCACTTTGAAAATAGTGAAATTCATAGAAGCAAGAAAGACGTTAGCAAAAAAGAAATGTGAAGTGACAGGAAAAAATACTATCTTTACAGACTTCCCATTTTATTCTTTATTTTCAAAATAAAACAATGTTTCTGTTAAAAATTGTTATTTTCTTGCAACTCATATAAAGGTATTATTTATTTATGTAATGCTTAAAAAAACTTCTAAAAGCTAAATGTAATCATTCCAAATCTTTGTTTTTTCAACGTCATAAACATATGCAAACAATGAAACAGTTCCTTATTTTATGGAATTTTTTGATTGTTGATTCAATACTTATCTATACGTTAGTTATTCCGGAGGCATACAACTTAAAACTATTTTAGTTGTCAACCTCTTATCCTTTTTGACTTAGCCCTTCACTGGGGTGTTTAAAATTTAGAACTTAACGGAGAACTGCGATTTTCGTGACCACGTTTTCTTTAAACTCAGATTAAATTTTCTAATGAAGGTATCAGTATAAAAATAGACCAATATATTTTACAGATATTTTTATCAATATATAATATGTTTTAGAAAATGATTCATAACGTGCATCAGTAGACTGAATGATATTTCAAAGACCAAGTTTTAGAACCCCCTGCACAGCTTTGTATAATACTGGGACACTGAAAGGAGGGTGAGGTTTCACAGACATCACTCCATGAAATAAATGAAATATTTTTGAAATCATCCGTTGAAACTGGCTCAAAAAAGGCTTGTTTAGTGAAGGTCACGAAACAAAAGGAGCAGGCTCAATCCCTTTGATTGAACTAAAAATAAAATAGGGGTGACAGAAAGTCTATCTTTAGAGGTATCAGATACCCTAGTTAAGGATTAACACATTCATATAGAGCTATAAGAAAAGATAACAAAACTAGTTATTCCAGACTCAAAAAAAACACCTGAAGAAGTGAGATTCAACATACACTAGATGACAAATATGTTTGAGATTTTAATGCTAATTCTAATTATAGTATAATGAAAAGTGAAAAAATGCCGTATACTGGAAAATGAATAAAAAGTCTGTATAATTCTGAAATTTAACTCTGTTCCCGGTGATAATGGCACTCTCTATGCATTGCTGCATGTTACACATATTTCAATAAAATGAATAAGATAGCATTCAGGAGTGGGCGGAAAATTAGCCTGGCTTTAACAATTTGATATGGACACAAAGCCATACGGTCATTTTATTTTATTCCGAAAGGATTCACCATTTGCATTTATTTCAAAACCCTTCATGATATACTTCATTTTTTTAAATGACATCATAGCAAGATAGTTGCATCTGATTTATTTTTAGAAGATTCGAATCGAAGTGCTTCAGAAACCAGATTATATAACTGTATCAGGATATTATTATTCTGCCTATGGGCAGTATATCTGCATATTAATGAAACCGACGGTTACCTTATTATTTTATCATCATAACATTAAATGTATCATTAGCACTCAAAATTGATGGGAAACAAAACAGTTCACACAAAAACTGATTTTCTAAAATCACTATCAATAAAAGTATAAATAAATCCTTTTTCTAAATCTATAACTCATTTTCTTTCTCTATCATTGAAACATAAGTTCAAGTTTTATTGGTATCACCAAGAAATCTTAAAAGCCAAATTTTCGTTCTCTATCTCACACCACTTATTAAAAAAGAACTCAAATGTTCTGAAAATAGCAAGAAAAATATCTACACTTTTCCGAAAATATGTTGATAATTCCAACCATTCCAAACGTAATAAAAACAGCCTCCTCATTTAAGTACATTTAATCCTGTTATAAAAGTATCGCAAAATAATTCATAACAATTTAAAATTAAATAGTCATTCAAAATTTTCATAGTCAAAACTATTTCCTTCGTAAATCTATGATCTTCAGTTCATTCTCCAGTAAATGTCAGATTAATACCTCTTAGTAGAAAGTCTGTAAGAATTAATAGAGTCGCTTAACGTCTGAGTTGCTTTCCGCCGCAGACGTCAGATGGGATATTTCTCATTTATCAAAAGATAAGTGGCTGCCCTTGACTTCCGCCTTATCGTTATAAAAGCTGATAATATACGGATTAATGAATTTAAAGAATAAGTTGCTTTTTCATAAGACAAGTAGAATTGTTTTTAGATAAAAGAAAAAGAAATTTTCTTTGTTTTTCGATGGCTTCCTTCTGCACTGTCAGCAGTTTGGAATTTCTGCTACAGCAGAAATTGTATTTTGCTGTTATTGCTCGTTACATACATATAAATGCCGATACTTATTTATTTATTATTTTCAAGATAATCCTAAATGTATAGTAGAAACACTCTAAGAAAAAAGATGAAAAGATGCAGTAATAAACGCTATTTACAGAATGATTTAGATTGATCTAAAAGGCTTAAATCCAACTTCGCACGCAAATAATACAGTAGGGACACGGCTAGGATAAGCCTGCTTTCGTAGTAGTTTAAAAAATAGTATATAATGAATATTATGACTCATATATTATAATATGATATTAAATGCAATAATTACATAATTCATGCGTTTTTTATATATATTGCATTTTTGCATTTTTTAATCTGTACACTTTTTCGATAAAATTTCGTTGTAGAAAGTCTTAGTAAACAATCTCATATTCTTATCACTTTTATGTTTGTATATTTTGTACTTTATTTTTATCTCCTGTAAATATTCTGGTACTTTATAAAGATCACATAACATGTACATCAAATCTTTTAGTGACCAGAATGGGAGTGGATAAGTTAGTATAAGGGTTAACTTTGTTAAATGTTGAACCAGAACTCGCAAGGTATGGCAATGCGCTACTTCGTAAAGTAAACGTGTTAAACGTCTCAATGACGTATTTTGGGATGAAGTTTCTTTATGCAATCTTAAAATCCATCCACATTTTTTTAATTTCTTTCTTCGTATCTAAAAATTTTTATGGGATTTTTTTTTTTCTAAAACGGGTAAACTTTTTTAAATTGATCAGACTTTCTTGGATTTTAGCCATTTTCTTTTTATCTGTCCGGTAGAACTGGCCCTTTTGCCAATTCTACCACAGTCGCATCTTTATGAGATGAGTCCAACATCTCTTTGGAATATGACCATTAGTGTCTAAATATAAACTTCTGAAAAAGTGCTTCATATAAGTCTACACGTTAAAGTATGTATGTTGAAAAGTTGACCAATAGTTATCACTACCATTCAGTAGAATGGGATTACGAATTTATAATGTGAAAATAACGGGAAGAGCTGTAATAATCAACGTTAATTTTTTGCAGTCTATCTATAAAACTCTTCTGATAGACAAATGCTGCTTATACTTAATTTTTAATATAACTCGTATGTATAGCCTGATGTACATTATTCTTGAAAGAAATATCAAACAGGACTACAGTAAGTATCAAACTATGGAGAAATTGAAAACACTGCATCATTTTAATTGCATAAATGAAACATCCTAATACAATTTTGATAGTACAATGTCCTCCAAAATGTGACCATAAGTGTCATTTATATCTTTACTGACGGAGTAAATAAACATCAATCATTGCAACAGTAAATATCAGAATATGAATAAATTGGAGCCCCCATACTTGGAGTCCTTTATTTAAATTGCAAAATTGAGATTTTCCAATATAGACATGACACTTTAATGTTCTTAAAAATGAGACTGTTCGTGTATTCTAAATTTTTATGATACGTTATATTTAGTAAAACTATAACTTTATCTTCTTATTTCTCAGTGAACTTGCAAAGATATATAAATATTTTCCCAGCTATCTACTATCATAGAACATAGCTTGATTAATAATTTGGTGGTAAAACTGAGAGAATAAATGAAATGTATAGTTCTTAACTATACAGAAGAATCAGAAAACAGACATGCAAGAAAAAAATACGATATTAAATAGATATAATTATGCTCTTCATTTCCTAATTTTGAAACAGCATAAAAGTAATAATTGTGCAATACTATTGGGGGATACTTATACATTTAAAAATTTAAGAACAAATCGTTATGATTAATTATGCTATTCAATAAAGTTTACCAAAAACGAATTGCACAGAGACAAGAGACGCATTTTTACCATCCGAACGACTGCCATTTGATAATTGTAAGTGAATTAATAATTTCATTTTACCATTTGATAATTATAAGACAAACAAATTGGTCTGTAGAATATTAACACAAATCGACACAAACATCTTCATCATATTTGCATATTTTATTATAGGAGATAAATATTGCTGAAAAACACAATGCATATATGTTCATTTTGTATTCAAAAGCAGTTAGATTTTAATAGCCTCTGTTTTGAACTAATAATCCAATTACAGAATTCACAAAAGAACAAAATTTTCATTTATTGAATACTCTTCATGTGAAAGATAACTTGTCAATATACAATTAGAAAATATTCTAAACATATTTAATTGTTATATTTAAATTTAAGTTCTATAAATATTATAGCAGCAAGTAAATTTCAAAATCGCTATGCATATTCGTTCTTTAATTTATAAAAATGCATTTGTTAATAAAACGATTCAATGGAACAATGGCTTCTTAAAATTTGAAAATGCATACTTTTCATACGATTCAATGAGTTTTTCCATTTAAAATTGTCATTCTTTACCAATATTAACTAGGAAAGAATTCGTTAAATGGAGTACATATTATATAGTAATAAGGAACATTCAAATTGATGAGTACGTAAAATTATTAAAAAATATCCTATTAATATGAAATTGGAATCGTGCACTGAATAAAAAAAAGCATTTTGTGCCATGAAAAACATTTCAGGTCCATAATTTGAATGACACTGGCAGAACATTATATACATGGCTAACATTTGATTATAATTAATTAGAATATGATGCGTAATAATTCAACAGGTATTTTTTTACTAACATATTAAATCTGTACAAATATCATGTTAATTGAATACATGGATATATATTCGGAATTTTCATGCAATGTAATATATTAAAATCAAATAGAAGGTTCATTTCTGTTAATTTTTCTCGTTTCCAAAATGAAAAAAAAGCATTGCAGATAAATCAGTGGGTGTAGCCCCCAAACATTATAGTATATTCAATAAAGGACGCCCCTCCACGAACACAAACGCTTATAAAACTAGAGAATTGTGGAAAAGTCACTTAATCCAGGCTTGGTAAGGGCGAAAAATAGTTTAGAAATCCAGATTTTTGACATAAATAAATGCTTTTACATATGCGTGAAAACGTCGTCTGACCGTGGTTCAAAATTATGAGGTCCGTCCCAAAATAGCCCTCGTGTTGCTTTAAAACGCGACGTTAATATAACTAAACTAAACTAAACTAAATATGCTTGAAAGTCTAAAATAGCAGTCTACCGCAATTTTTATATATTTGGTTCAAAATTTGATAAGAATTTTCATCTAACATGTACATTTTATAAATTAAATATGCGTTCCAAATTTTATCTATCTAATTGTTTGCATTTTCAAAATATTGAGATCTTTTTGCTTGAAAAGCAAAACAGACCTTTGTCGCTGATATTAATAACTGTAAGATATTATTAGTTAATTTTTTTCGTGCAATTATACCTAAAGGTGCAATTATACCGAAAAACATTTCTAGGTTTCAAATTTTGCTGGATATAAAATTTATAATACTTTAATAGATATATATCTTTCTCCTCATCATATTTTTCATTTCTCTATATACCTAATTATATAACCGGAAAAGGCAATAGTTACTTAGAGTAATTAAATGACATATAACCGGAAAGAGCAACATTTACATAATAGTAATAATATGACAAAAATTTTCATGTTTTAAACTAAACCTGATTTGAAAGCTCAAACCAAATTATTTTTAAACTTATGCAGCCAGAATTATAGGCATCACTGAAAACATAAGTAGAATTTTAAGGAAACATGAAGTTGATTTTTGTGATGTCATATTTTCGGAATTCATAGTTGAGAAACTTCAAAACTTGACTTATATTTTTATTTATAAAAAATATTAAAATTTCAGGGCAGTCGTTTTTAATTACACATCATCATGTCCCATAATGTATGTGAGCTAAATTTGATGGTTTTAGAACAAACGATTTCCTCTGTACAGCGTCAATACAGGCATTCTCTTTTATTATTATTAGAGATAAACTAAAGTTCACACTTCGTCTATTAACATCATCTTGGCCAGAAAGCAATAAGAGAAAAAATTTATCGAAACATATTAAATTTTTCCAATTAAGATTCGGGTTATTACAAAAATTCTTTAAAGTATGGACGTTTTTTTCAGAAATTCCATTCTATTCTAAATAGACAATGTTTTTGCACAGGTTTAAGTCTTTTAAGACCTCAACCAAAACAGTCCAAATAAAATCACACCAAACTATCAATTAGCCGACAGTTGCATCTGACTGATGGTCACCATGAATAGTAACTAAGGTCAGTAACCGAAAACCATCATCTTTTCCTCTCGCGGAAAGAGTGACTCATCAACGTGAAGATACAGTCATAGAATAAGCAGACTTTCAGGAGAATTTATTAAATTTAATTAACTGGTTATATATATATATGTGTGCAATATATTGAGAAAACTGTTCAAACGGGAGCAACTTTTCCAAAAAACTTGAGGGCAGTTTTTTTTTTTTATCAGATTACATAAATAAAGTCAAGTAATAAAATTTATTTACATTTATTTCCAGAAATATGTGATCGCATTTTCATGTTTTTAACATCGCTTTCTCTGAGATATTTTTTCAACTGTAATTCCGATTCGCTATAAAACATTTCACATTTAATCAGTGTATTTACCACGAAGAGTGAATTAGTGTCCATAGAAATTTTTGCATTTTTGGAAAAAAGTAAATTAAGCAAATAGAAAGCAGGCAGTCGAGACTTACATTCAATAATCAAATCATGATCGCTAAAATAGGCTTTATCGAATTCACTTTCTTATCATTCATGGTTTATCCAGTCAAACTTAAACCATCCTAAAATCTGTCAGTAATAATTCATCATTTCTTACTACAAAATAACTGTAACAAACAAGAAATTAAATACTGGCGAAATCTGGACTAGAAAAATAAGCTGTATTTAGACAAAGTAGAAAATAAATTGCTAAAGATATTTTATTTTCGATATTTTTTAAATTTTGATCAGACAAAAGCTTGAAATTAAGCAGAGTCGGAATGTTGAAGACGAATATTATAAAAATAAACTAAAATTGATTTCGAAATTTTTTGACAAAATAGCAAATTAATGTGCACAAATGCATTACAAGAATCTAAAAAAATACTGAGTTCCACTTTTTATTTTAATCAATAATGCTGTTATTCTACGTTTCTTTATTTATTCATTCATATTTATTATTTTTATATTTTTCCTAAGAATTATCTTTACTTTTATATAGAATTTTTTTAACTACATTTAAAAGGAAAGAAAAATTATTTTCTGAATAAAGATCATGATATTTTCTGAATAAATTCAACATATAGGAAGGTTCATCAGTGTCCTAAAACTGAAACTATCTTCAGGCCTTTTATATGAAGGCCTTAAACAGCTGTAGAGCAAAATTTATTTCAATCACTTTCCCTTTTATATACGTATTAATTTTAATTCATTTAATCATGTCCACAAATCCCTACTCCAATTTCCGTACGCTGCAATATCTAAATTATATTTCCTTTAATTGAACGCTATTGAATAAATCATGATAACTAAAAGACTAAAGATTTGTAATCTGAGAATACAAGACTCAGTAGTTTGTAATTTCAAACAGCACACTGTGCAAAAAAAATTTAAATTTAATTAGTTTACTATATTTGTCAATAAAATGGAACTATACCTCTGACGTAAATTCGAATATTTTTTAATGTATTATTTTGAGATATAAAACACCCAAAGTTTAAAACAATTAAATGCGAATCTAAAAAAAATCTCTGAAGTTATTAGGAATGCAATTTTTTTTTTACCTTAATAAATTACAAACACGCAAAACAGATAATTTATTTGTCGAGTCGGTTAATAATAATAATAAAAAAACCTCCAACAGAATTAGCATGCGGAAAAATTACTTATAAAAACTGAAGAATATCACTACTAATTTAATATTGATAAATAAATTATTAATATACTCCTTACGAATTCAGAACTTGCTATATAAGTGAAAAACAAATGATTTCGCTACTCGAGCTTTAACAGCGGTATTTTTCAATATCTGCATTGTGACAATTACTTGAGACTAGTTAAAAATTCGTCAAAACTGCCAGCCAGAAAATATGGTAATATTGAAAACATGTCAAGGCTGAGATAAAACGAAATTAATATTTATATTTTAAAAAAATCAATTTAAAAGGTAAAATTAATAAAATAGTCGAACTGATTTTTATGGATGACTAAAGCAGAAGAATTATGAACATGGCAAAAGCAGAAACTTATGATTGTGAAAGGAGGTGTAAAATATAAACTTATTTCAGTGTAATGTTATTCGATGCTAATAATTATGGAAAATTTGTTTTCACTACAATAAATGGGACTGCTTGAAATCAGTGCAGACTGTGCAATAAACGATTGCGATAGACGGACTTTTAAGGCCAATTAAACAGTCGTGTTATAATTTTATGAATTAACTCGTGCCAAAAAAATTAATAATAAATAATTTTAGAACACAAAATAATTTTTTAAATAAAATATTGAAATAAATTATCAATAGAAATATTTATACTTCTTAACATACGCAAAAAAATGAATATAACAGCATGCATTTTATAAAAGATTTAAATGCGTACAAAGGAGGCTTGGAAAAAAATTATTTTTCTAATTAAGACAAGTTTTTTCATTAATAAATACCATTTCGCATTCTCATCTGATTGAAAAGCTAAATATTTAAATATTTCTGTAATTATCGATAAAAATATATGCTTCATAGTGTAATATTTATTCATTTGAAGACAAGTATTATTTAAAGTTTATATTACAAGCAATATTAAATCTTTAAGGTAAATATGTTGCAATGTAAGTTTGTTTCAATTGTTAAGACTCTAATCGTTACAATTTAAAATTCGTTACAATCGTTACAATGGCATTCTGTATAGAGGTTATATTTCTTTTATATTTAATTGGAATTGAGTCAATATTGATATGTATTGATTCTCTTATACAAGAATGTCACAAAGACCTTCTTCTACAACAAAAAAAAAACTTATTATTTAGCATAAGATTTTTTTTTTCAATATATTATAAAGAGGTATATAACATTTTTAGTAAGAGATCATTTGCGTCTTTAAATTTGAATGTGGTCAACATTAGTAATGCGACAAACATCAGGTGTTTCGTGTCTTCTGAAGTATACAGTAAAAGCTCCTTATTCGCGCTTCCTTCATTCGCGTTTTCACCATTCTCGGATTTAAAAAAATGCGACCCAATTCCTATATTTAGGGCTAAAAAATTCTTTTTTGAGGATCTAATAACTACATACATAATAATAAAAGGATTCCAATAGGTATCCAACCCAATATACTTTGTAAATGCCTTCAAACGGACTAATAATAAAAGTAAATTTATTCTTACAACTTTGCTTAAAGTATGTTGTTAAATGATATCGCCCTAGAACTTTGACAAAAGCCGATTTCGCCGTGATCAGTGTTTTGTAGAAGGCAAATTTTGGAGAAACATTATTACTCAATGAATAAAGTATATTTGTAGAATTAACGACTAAGAAATAAGGTAAAACTAACGATTAAGACATTTTTATCTCCCAACAAGACGGTTTTGCTTCAACCTATGGACCAAGGAATAATCCTGGCATTTAAGCTCAATTACATTAGACGAGCTTTCAAAATCATATTGGATAATATGGAATGTAATCCTGGTATGAATGTTATGGAATGCTAAGAAATTTGACATAGCAAAATGCATCGTAAACATAAGAGAACCATTGGAAGAACTGAAGCCACACACATTGAAGTGATGCTGGAAAAAACTGTGGCCTGCTCTGACTTCGGAAAATGACGAAGAATCTGTGCACGCTCAAACTTTGACTGTAAACACAGCCGAAATCGCGAATGGAATAGGACGAGATGTGTTCGAACAGATAAAATCAAATGGTATGCAACAATTGCTTCAATCGCAAGATGAAGATTTGACTGAAACCGACCTGGAGGAAATGTTAAATTCACAACCCATTGAAGAAGAGGCTTCAACAAGCACTGGAAATGGGGCATTTGAACGCAATTTGAAAAATCTTACTGAAGGTTTAAGAATGGCAAATGAGCTTTGCGATTTCTTTATGAACATTGATCCATCTATGGAACGAAGTCTTATTTTTAAGAGGCAAATTGCTAATGTGACTTTTGCGTATCAGTCTGAATTGAAAGAGCTTTTAAAAACTGCCAAGCAAGAGAAAATTACAAAATTCTTTAAACCATTGCCTAAGCTTTAAGATAATTAACCAAAATGCTCAAAAACTTCAATTAAATGGATTTTTTATATTTTTTTATTTTATTTTGTCACCTAGGAACGTACCTCTTATAATCCATATAAATTAACATTCCGTATTCACGGTTTCTGTATTCGTGGCATATTTATGGAACATATACCCCGCGCTTTTACTGTACTCTGGAGCTTTTACTGTACTCTAACATTTCGACTGTTAACTCTAGACAAATCTCTGTGATTCTAGGAGTCTATCAATATCATCAAATGATATGGAAAATACTTCGTTTTTTATGCAACCTTAAATTTTACATTGAATAATATCAGTTGATTTTAGTTCGAACTACCACCAAAAAATATAAGAAAGTTTTTCTTTCGTTGATGACATTTTAATAACAATGGCTGTGCAATCTTCAATGTTTGTTTCATTTTTTGAACGAAAGAATTAAAACACAGCTATTTCATATTAAAAATTTAAATTATTACAGTCAATAATTTCTATAACAATGAATGTACGATCTACATTTACTTGCGCTCTCTGTCGGAAAAAAATGCAACTATTTCATAGTAATTTTTTATATTATTATTTCCATGGCAAATGATATATTTGCGCTATCTGTTATTATAAAAAATAACACAAACATATTTCATTAATAAAATTTACATTATTATATTCAATGACTTCATTAACAATTGATGCATGGTATACAATATTCGAGCTGCATTTTGGGCTAAAAATTTAAAACACAACTATTAAAAATTAAATATTATTATATTCAAAGACATTTTTTAAAATATATTTTTTCAATTAACTGAGATTTTTGTGTCTACACAATATTAACTACTAATAAATAATCTATACTTTTCAAAATGACAATTATTTATTGAATATATAATGTCAGAATCAATTATAATCCAAGAAATCCACATGATCTATACCAAATCCTTTTTTTATCTTGTCTACATTATGAACTTCTTGTTATTAATTAAATTTAAATAAAACTGTCAAATAGTTTTTTTCGAATTAAATATTTTATTATGATTTATGTATTTAATAAAATTAATTCTGTCATTTAGAAAATAAAAGAACAGATTCAAAGGTATTTCACATAAAACAATATTTTAAACAAAATGAATTTTTGAATTATTTACAGGAGATCATTCAGCATTTTTACTCTGATCGGATATTTAAATTTTGTGTGTCTACTACAATTCAAAAAATAAGAAAAGCATGCATAATACATCAGAAAAGCGATTTACAAATAATCATCATTGGGAAAAAATTATAAAATTGTTATCTAACTTATCTGAATAAAGAACTGTTTTATCAAATCAGTTGGTAAATGTATGTGGAAATATAAAATTATACCCTCTCTTTTTATATGATGAAATTTAACACTTCAAAGAATGCAATTTCGAAATAACCATTTTATTATTACCAACAAATGCTATATGTGACAAGGATATCATTATACTGCGAAAATTAATAAAATTAAATATACCTAAAACGTAGAGGGATTTCAGAGCAAAACGCTATTCCTTACTATTTTGTACTAACAAAATTTGGCATTTCATCCCAAACTACTCGTCAAATAGTATTTAGTATATGAGCATCGTAGTTCCCTAATACGAATCAGCTGATCAAAATTGCATGATCATTTTAATAATCTTTATATATATATATATATTGGGTCGTTCGGAAAGTAATTTCGTTTTTTACCTATAACATTGCATTTATAATAACATAATAACATATAATAACATTGCATTTTTCGCACCCAATTTCATACTTAAACCGCAAAATCATTTTATGTTTCAAGAGCTGATATAGCAAGGCTTGAGTGTGAAAAAGTGCAGCTGATTCTTCGCAGTAGTTTTTGGATGGTGCCCTTTTAAATATGGAGAGCAATAAACAGCATTTTCGTCATTTTTTTCTTTTTTGCTATATAAAAGGTAAAAATGCTGTTCAAGCCAGAAATAAATTAGCCAATATGTGTGGAGAAGATGTGTTAACAGTACATCAGTACCAGAACTGATTTGCAAAATTTTTCCTTCAAATGAGGAAGCCAAAAACCACCTCGATCAGTTTTTTTTACAGCAAAGACCAAAACTTTTATGAGCGTGTAATCATGTTACTACCAAAAATACGGCAAAAGGCATTAGACCAGAATGGCAATTTTATAATTTAATAAATAATTTATTCATTAAACGAAAATTTCTTTTCATTTTGACAAAAAAATACGAAATTACTTTCCGAACAACCCAATATATATATATATATATATATATATATATATACATATTCATTCTATTATTTTGAAGTTTATTTCGAATAATAAATCTATTGATTTGATTTTAATTTCTCTATTATTATGGAATCAGAAATTCTAAAATACATTTATATTACTAATAAAATAATAAAGCTTCTAAAACTATCATCATTTTGGGAAAAAATGCATTTTTTTATTCATAATATTTACAATTGATTATGTTCCATGCAAATATTTGATAATTTTTTCCATCGAATAAAAAAATGCATTAGCTTCAAGTACAAAAGCAATTTAAATTGACTTTGGAGGAAAAAAAATCATTGAATACTTTTATGGTCTCGTTAAACATTCCAAAACAAACGAATGGAAGTTTTCATATAAATTGGAAATTATTCATTCAAGTGAAAAAAAAGCCCTTCGTTGCCTAAGAGATCTTTTTATAATCAATAAACTCTTTTTCGAGAATATGTCATGAAAACTCTAAATAAAATGGAGTTCGGACATCCATTTTTTGCCTTTCCCTTCTAATTAGTTCACATTCACTTATTTGGAAATAACGCTTCATTGCTTATTAAAGCTAAAAAAAATTTCAGTTCTTTAATAATCTCCAACAATGTATATTTTCAAATTTCGTACGTATTATTATATTTAAACAATTATTTAGCAGCAATTTCAGCTTAAAGTTTAACATTCTGTATTAATTATTATTAATGATTAACAGCCAACAATAATAATTATTAATTAATACTGTTGGTTTCTAAAGGTCACAATTGTTCCTAAATGTAATCGTACATATAAGCAAAAAAAATAACATATTTATTCAAAAAGTTTTAAAACTGCACAGATTATGTTTTTAAAAGTTATTTGTGAAGAACAAAGTGGAAAATAATTAATCTTTGAATACTTAACTAATTTACAGCTACCATTTTAATATTTTAAGATTTTGAAAACAATTGTTCATTTTACGAAATATTTTGTTCTACTATAACACGAAGCAAAAATGGTTATAAGACATATATGTAATTTCCACACATAATGTTATATAATATTTAAATTTTGCAGTAATATCTAGTAAAAATGATTAGTTATGTTAAAAAAAAGAAATATATCCTTTTGGGAACTAATTTTAAAACGGAGGATAATGGCTTACGATAATCCAATGAATTTATATATATAGTAATAGTATTATTTTAAACATATAGCATTGAAAGAATAAGTTACCTTTCATGTGATTTCTGTTCTATTCTTATAAGTTACCTCTCATACGATTTACTTATATTATCAAAACAATGTCTGATGGTTAAATATATCTCTATAAGGAAATACTTTTTTTATAAAGATTTTATCTGTATAAATATTTCATGTTTTTAAAAATACATGCACTTTTGTATTTTTAGACAATTAAAAGGTTGCAGTTCTATTCATTTTCAAATATTATCAAATATCAGTTTCTTCACAATTAATATGTATTTGGAAAAAAGATTTAAATTATAAAATAAATACGGAAAAATGTAAAATAAATAACAAAATATTCTTTTATATAAATTGAAATGACTTTTACCAAAATAGTAAATTTTAAAAAAATTATGTTTTTTTTTCCTTTTTTGAATTAATAATTATAATTTTTTTGGTACGTTGAACCTCTTTTTTAGATTGTATGAAGATTACTAGAATCATAAATTTCTGTTACATAAGCATGATGCTAATTATATAATGGAAATTGAATAATGAAATTTCTGTAGAAATTAGAAGTTAAAACTTTTAATCCTTTCATTTTTTAACTATTCAATTTTCATAAAAATAAATTCGACGGATATACTTTTGAAATTTAAATAAATTCTTTCACTAAAATAAGCAAATGCCTCCTCATAACTCAAATTTTGTCCTACATTACCTAGTATATTTGATTTTAATTTTTCCATTTGTGATTTTTTTTATATTGAAAATTAAATAAATGCGTATTTCCATTAAACATGTATAGTTTAATGAATATGCATTAATCTTCAGTTAATTCATTCTTACCATGTAATAGTTATTCAAAAATATAATGAACGCATTGAGTAGAATACTCTAGAATTACAAAGGATGAAAACATCTCTATAAAGTTGTAATTATTGCTGAAACATATGCATTCATATTACTAATTACTTTTAGCAATTTTTATTCTTTAATTACTTTCATTAGGTTTTATTTTTTTTCACAAATTTCATATATGAAATCAAAGTACCTTTATTTCTTTTTCATATAATTTATTTTTACTAATAAATCACTCGTAATTTCCGTTATTATTTTTAAAGCTCTTTTGCGTTTTCAAATCGAATTTACTTGATATTATTTGGCTCTTTTAGAACAATATTTTCAGATTTATGTAGGTGGGTTTTTTCTCATATTCTTCCAGTTGTAATAGCACCTACTAAAATATTTCAAGCACTTTTCGGTTATTAAATATTTGACTTGCTATTATCTATCCATAACCATATATCTTAAATCTCTCCCTTGAAAAACATTAAACCACCAAATTTTAAACTATTCTATTTTGATGAAAAAATGTCTGGAACAACAATTTGTGAAATTTTTTCAGTAATTTATCACCTGAAAGGAGATTAAAAATATTTCGTTTTCGGTTTCGTTACTCCTTAAATAATTCTTTTTGTTTCGGTACACTTCAGTTAATAAACGCCACCACCTGAAGTTCAAGTTTCCCCTTTTTTTTTCGTTACAAATTCCTGAAGCCAAAACTTAACAGCAAACTTTTCTCTAATAAAGGAAAGATACGGGGTGCCTCCCCCCTTTTGCCCGCCCCTGCCTGTGAAAGAATGCCGCTTACCTTGCGGGAGCGCGAGTAAGGCGAGGACGACAACTCTTAACATCCTCAAGTGTTGATATCCATGCGACCGCATCCCGAAAACACA
This sequence comes from Argiope trifasciata, assembly GCA_026543055.1. Lineage (NCBI taxonomy): Eukaryota > Metazoa > Arthropoda > Arachnida > Araneae > Araneidae > Argiope > Argiope trifasciata. The sequence continues at coordinate 784,759 of JAPMOQ010015914.1, read as the reverse complement.
ACAGCGCGAATGTTTCCCGTCCCGCCGCACAGCATTCCCGCCAACGCCACTGGCGCCACCGACTTCAAAAGATCAGTGACGTCACCATATCACCCCTCTGCCCCCCTGAGAACCCCATCAGACACTCAGTCCGAGAAGAGTATAATGGAATAATCGTTTGCTAGATTATTCCTTTAAAAAAAGAAATCGTTTGCAAGTCTGAACAGATATATCATTCAGTCTAGAACTCAGACGATAAAGATATTTTAGAACTTTTTTCAGAATGTAATTATCTTAGAACTATTATTTTGAATTCAGAGCAGTTTGTTTATTACATTGTATAAAAGAATCCACTTATTCAATATGTGTAGTATAAAAAGTGTGATACATTTTTAACTTTTAAAAAAATTATTAATGATTTACTACTTCTGATTTGCAAACAAATAGGTTCTGGAAAAAGAATTAAAAAGGAATAAAAATCATGGAAATTTGATAAAAATCGTACCTAATTTATAGAGAATGTCGTATATCATTAAAAAGTGGTTAAAAAAAACTTTTTTTCGTCAGAAATTCACTCAGTTATAAATATAACTGTTGTAGCATTTGTTTATTAGGATGAAAGTTATTTGAACACTTTCTAATTATTTTTCTTGTGATGTTATAAAACATTTTCCAAATTAAATTTATTTTTTACTTTCAAATGTTTTTCCACTTTAAGTAATAAATAAAATAAGATTATACATCTATTATTATTGCACCAATTTTTTTATTAATATCAAAAAGGTTGTATTTAGTTTATTTTTTTTTTTTTTTTTTTTGCATAGATTTCAAAATGCATCTCACAAACTCTGTGTTAAATATCACAGAAATATATTTCAAAATATAACTTCTTTTATTTAACTATTATTCCTGATATCCTAATATATAGATGGATACATCCATTGTAATTTATTAATTGTCTAATTGCTTAGGGGATTTTTTTCTATCCTCGCATTATTAATTTACGTCTAAAATGTAATGCATTACAATCATTAAGAAAATTCTGAATTTCTTATCCTCACACTCTAAAGAATTTCAACCAACTGAAATTAATTATTTTATAAACATTATAACTTTATATGACTAAATTTAGAAATTCATTTTGAAAACTTTTGGAATGTACAAATAGTATTTTTTTTTCCTTTTAAAAAGTTTTAATTTTAAAATAGATAAGGATCTCGAAATTATATAAACCCAGCCTTTTAATTTTCCATAATAATTGTTGGTGATTGTATATTAGCCACATACAACCGGTGCCTTTAGACATAGCAATGTATCACTGTCAAAAAAAGTGCAAAAAGCAGTCTATCTTTGGCAATTTTACGAATCGAACATTTGTGGATTTCATGGTAAGCAGAACATTTTTTTTTGACTCAATTCCGGCTATGAGCCAATGAGTAAGCGAGTCTGATGTACGTTAAATCCCCTGAGAGCAAACGTCCTCCTGCTGGTGTGGCATGTAAGTTTGGAGAGAGGATGCCAGCTTAGTTGCGTTCCTCGCCTTCTGACTGCGATTCAAAAGTTCGAGGTCCGTCTCAAAATATCCCTATTGTTGCTTTAAAAATGGGTTGTTATTATAACTAAAATAAACTGAGTATATCTAGGATAAGAAAAACTTATCTATTACTAACACTTATTTCGGATTGGCGTTAGACCAAATTTCTATTATATCGTATGAGCACGTGGATTTCATAGAAAGAAAAAAGTGAAATTTTTGTACTATTTCTATCATACAGTATATTCCTTTCATCTTCTTTCCGAGGTTATACGTTTAAACGCTCACTGGTTAGCAATATCAGTTTTATCCTACACACATGTAATGATACTATAGAACAGAGATATTAAAACTATCCATATGCCGATTACTTACCTATGAAACAGGAAGGAAATTCTAAATACTTGAACAGTACTATGCAACAAGTAAAAACAATCATTGCGAACATCTGTTTTAATGCCAGTTGCAAAAGATTCAAAATTTTGATCCAAATCAACATAGCAAGGCAACGTTAAATATGATCAAATATTTTTTTAAATTTAATTTCGCATCTAAAATTTGTTCTCTCAGCTACAGCGATCATAGACACATATATTTAGGACATAACATAGACATATATATTAAATGCAGAGGAATCCAGCAATTAAAGCAATGGAAACTATTATATTAATCCCTTAACCATCCTATCAGTACTTCACATTCTATTTGAATTATTATTTCGCAAACTAATAAGCTGAAATTAAATTTTCAAATATCACTTTATACAATGCAAAAGTAACACATAGTCTGCAAACACTGCTATATTCTATGGATTTCTTTGTTAAAAGAGACATACTGTGTACTTTCTTTTAGAAAATGTAATATAAATAGATCATAAAAAGAATAAACAGTTAATGGGTTAAAATTCACTTAAGAAGAAAATATTTAAGAATTGTTTTTAAATAATACATGTCAAACTTATAAAAGATTTTTTAAAATTTGAATTAAAATTTAATTAAGTGCCTGATTACATTTTCGGGAAAATTATTTCACAGTGCGTTTACTACTTTTGGAAAATTCCTTATAACAAATTTGGGTATGTGAGTTTGACAATTTTTCATCTAGTATTATACCCATTGGAGATATTCCCCCAACAATTATATGCCAAAGGGTGAACAAATAAAATAAAATATATCCTTATCTCTCTTTTTATTAATAGAAAAGTATTCTTCTGAGTTTGAAAACTTAAATCAAATTTAGATTTGCATAAACTAAGACCATATTTTCTTAATTAAGTGGTTTTCGCAAGATGATTTCAGAATGCTTCATTGAATTTCATTTTAAAATACGTTTTGAATTACAATTACTGGCATTCTGCAAATAAAGTATGGTAATAAAGGATTTATATTCCATTCATTAAATCAATTTTGTAAGGTCTTTTCATCAAGTAGAAGAGATTGGAATTGTTTATTAAATGAAAACCGACATTTATCGAAATGCAAATTTGATCAAGGATTTGTATTCATGTAGAATTTGTCATTCATATAAATTAATTTATTGATAATTAAAATGTAGAGTTTGTCATTCATATAAATTAATTTATTGATAATTAAAATGTAGAACTTGAAAAATATATATTTGAATTTAAAAAAATTAAAAAATACTCTTTTAAGTTTTTCTAAAAATTTTATATAAAATAATATGCAAAATTTATTTTAAAATTAAATATAAAGGGAAAGCTACATCCAAATTTTTAATGAAATATTTTTAGTTTTTAATTTACAAAGAGTTACTAAAAACATAATGGAATTATCTGATTAGGTTCATAAAATTCACTGCCTTCTGCTGACATTAGAATGAGAATACATTTTCAAAAAATTATCCAAATTAACTACAAAAATGGTATCGGAAAAATTAACATATTTGATATTTTTTCTTCAAACGTAAAAACAAATCGAGGCAAATAAAAATAATTATGAAATGGAAAGCACGTTCAACTCAGATCGAAAATTATCAGAATAGTTATCAATGACCTTGGAATCAATTTCTGTCAGGCTACCAGTCGCAATGCTCATGATGCAATGGAGAATCAGAAGGGAAAAATATGACTTACAAATTCTGAAAAATCGTTGGAAATATACGTGCGTGCGTGTGTGCGTGCGTGCGTGTGTGTGTACGTGTGTACTTGCGTAATCTGCATACAGATCAGAATACAATGGATGTACAAATAAAATTGATATTTTACATTTTATTAAAAGGAAAATTTGAAAAAAAATCAGGATGACAGTTTCAGTGTATTTTATTGTCTTTGCACCATATACAGTTTCCTAAAAACCATTGCTGATTTTATTTAATTATTCTTCACGTAAGTTCATCCTGTCATGTGAAGTTTTCGGCTAGTATAATGTACGCCATTGCAAGGAAAACTCAGTAGACTGTGTGTTTTAAATATTTTGTTTCCTTTCCTCAGCCAATCATAAATTTTTATGATTAAGTTACAGAATATTTTAATCAAATAATTAAACATCCATTTATTTATTTGCTATTTCAGTTTATATCGGCGTTTATTTTATATTAAAAAAGCCATGAACACTTAAATTAAATTATATAATTTGATACTTAATAATACTTCAAATGATGGCAGATAATATTATGAAAAATTTATTCAAATAAGTCCAGTATTATAGATATAACCACAAATATTTTCTTATGAAACTGTTACAAATTGACTTTTTTAAATTTAAATTCATGTGCAAAAATAGAAACATATATTTTTCATTAAGAATCGTAAATATCGATTTCCTTCTAAATAATTAAGTGATTTAAAATGATCACATAATAACTATATACGCAAAAACTTTAATATTTGCAAATCACGGTAATTGTTTGTTATTAATGCTCTACTATATTCCATTAACAATTTAACTCGCATGCTAATTTCACTTCCCAGGTTATACAGGTTCAACAGGTCCACGCTGTTTAACAGTATTATACAATATTGTAGAATATTACATTATATAATTTAATATTTAAATACAATCTGCAATATCACGAATAATGTTTAAGATCGCACAATATAATGTATATGTGCTACTATTGGTAGGTAGTCCTCCCAATCCTGTTGAACGAATTATACAGTACAGTGCTATATTATATTATATAATTTAATATTTAACAATATTCTATAATATTCCAAATATTATTTAAATTGCGTATATTATGCAATATATATTTGCTACTTTATGTACGTACGTTTCGAAACCTTCGAATTGTTGTCAAGCGGTTTGACAATAGAATGAATGAAATTTGAATTAATGGAAGAAATAAAGCTTGGAAGAATAATGATTGAATACTTTACACAAAATGATCCCTTTGCAGGCTATGATTTTGGAACATTTGAATAAATTCTAAATTTTGATAAACTACTCTTCTAAAGATTATGATTATCTGACTGATAGCTAAAAGAAAGCCTCTATGATGAATTGTCATTCTTCATAGAGGTATTCGAGCTTTCAAAATGCTCGACTTCCTATTTGGCATAATTTAGGATTACGCATTTCGTTTCTATTGTTCTTCATATATACTAAACAAAACTATAAATCAAACAAATTGAATTTAAAATTTCAGAGACTTTCTAAATATTTCTAAATTATCATATTCTCATATGATGTATCACCGATTGTGCTATACAAAATCAGTATTTCTACCGCATTCTTATGCAATGATTTTAATGAATATATGTCTATGTTTGTATGTTAGTAGAAAATATATTCTTAAGATCATCTAATGGCAGGACATATATACAAGACAGAACATATCTAAATATAACAGTAATGTCTCTTGGAATACAAGTATCTGTACAAAGGAATGATTTAAAAAAAATCTTATATTAAAAAAAATCTACATTTTTTTTCATTATCTAACAAAAACATTATATCAAAAAAGTATTTTTTTTTTAAATGTATTAAAAAAGACTTAACTTTTTATTAATGTAAATCTAATGTCGTAATAATTTTCTAATTCTTAAAAAAAATTAAAACATCTCTTAAGTTTATGTTATTTTTAATATTGTTATGGAATTGATTATTTTCGATGTTGATAATCAATTATTTTCATTTTTGAAAATAAAAAAATGTAGATACTACTTATTATTTTACAATGGATAGGTTTCTAATCATTGCATGTTTTTAATACAAAATTATAAAATATTTATGTCATTTCCGGTATATTTTTATTTCAGATACATGGTAAAAGGAATATTTTTAGGTTTTTGTATTTTTAATTAAGACTAGTCAAACCTATAGTTTAAAATTTTACTATCACACTTTCAGACTGAATTGTTCTTATCACATTGTATTAAGCTCATTTTTTTAATGAAGCAGATAAATTTATTCAAGCAAGTCTCTGAAATATTATTTAAACTATGAAAAAATATTTCATACAATGCACAAATCATCTGTAGCAATATACGGATAGTCATAAAATCTTCCGTATTGCAAATGATTATTACAAAAGAACTGTTGAATATAACACTGCAAACATTTACTTTCGAATAGCTGCGCATTTAATTTTTTTAATATAAAAGTTAGGGCAACTGATAAAGAAAGAAATATTTTGCATTCGATAGTTTACATAATGGCTTCAACGAAGGAGTTGTTCGCTGTATTTTTTCGGATCTATGCACTCAAATCGTCCATCAATATTCGATGTTAATGTCGGAGTTGCATAAAGGATAGAATGTTTGAAAAGCTGGATTTTCAATTGCAACTTTCTACCATCTTCAACCTAAAACACAAGTTGCAGTTGAAGATAAGAAAACACTGAAAGTTAAAACCACTGCTGCCTATATTTTATATATAAAAGATTTAATTAAAATTATGAGCTTTTAATAATCCTATCTAAGAATTATTCACCAAATGGAGCATAAAACACATGATTACTTTAAACTTTCTTGATATAGGGAACTAAGTTCCAGTTTTGTCGAAATTTCATACACAATCAATTTCAAATGATAAGATGCATAAAATCAAATTTTAGCAAAAACAAGCAGTGTCCCTCTAAAACTGATTTTATTTTATAAACATTATTTATATAAAAACTTGTACCAACTGGATTTTCAAACTGGAAAAATCCCGCTGGCAAGAAAACCTTTTTATATTTTCTGTACTTTCTTTTTGTTTCTAAAGCTGCTGTTTTACATTTTAAAATACTATAATGTATCATATGAAGGAAATATAGATTCTCCTATAATCTGTTTATATTTTAAAGCATATTAACTTTCTAAAGACAAGTCTGAATAATTAATACCATATAGATTTCTTGTTCTATGTCAGGTCTATCTATCTATCTATCTATATCTATATCTATCTATATATATATGTTACGGATTTTTCTATATTAATCCTAAAAAAATCCGTCGGGTTCTTTTTACCTCGTAGTATATAGTGGTTGTGTATGGTGTTAGATGATGATGACGCAGACAATGATCAGTCCTTTAGTAAAGACACAACACAGACGTTTATTCACAGGAACAGGACAGCACACAGACGACAAATATTCACATCAACTATGTACAGGATAACTATTTACAGCGAGACGTACACACAGGACAACACACTGCAGATAGTAGTCCACAGGCAGAAATTCTGTAGTGACAATGTCCACAGAGCGGCTAGACAGGATTCAGCCGGAGAGGGAATCTTTAAGGGATTCGCTTTACACCTCCTGGGTCTCTCCAGAACAGGCTGATCTATTCCTTTGTCTCTTCTTGCCTCTGCTGTCGACTTACTACTTCGCACAACGGGACTACTCCTTAGTTCGGGACAGCTCCGTTCCCGACGACGGCACAACGGGCTACGACACACGACGCAGGCTTCGTCAGTATATGCCACACAGAGATTAGCAGTCCTCCGTTCAGGACTCCACAGTTCAAGACCTCTATCTCTTAGGTCTTCTCAATAAACTCCACAGCGCTACTTGTCTTCGTTGAACACCAGGCCGTACAGCTTCGGCTTATCTCCACTGCCGCACTTCGGCTTGACTCCACTGGATTCTTCCTCCTTTCCTTTTTCTCCGCTGCTTCGCTTCGGCTTTTATCCGTCTCGATTGATTCCACCCTGACTTCGCCCGATTGATTTCATACTGACTTCACTCACTTAGCCGCTTGCCTTATATATATATACCGGTTGTAGGCGGGGCTAACATCTTCTGGACCAATCAGGAGCGTTCTAGCTGGATCTCGGCTCCTAGTGGACGGATCGGGAAAATTCTCGATGTTTCAGGTACTTTCCATTTTGTCGCCAAAGTCGCCAAATTCGTCGCCAACTCGCCAAATGGTCGCCAAGTTTGTCGCCAAACCTTGGGACCTCTGACGTCACACTCATTCACTATTCAATACACATTATTGTCAAACTGTCTTCCTTACATTGACAGTATCAGAGCGGGAAAGCAAAACTACACGTTCGTAACAATATATGGTTATCAATTATTAAGGCTTTTTAATTTTCATTCTATTAAATGAAACTGTTTAACTTCAATTAATTTGAAACTAAAAAGATGTGTCAAAATTCTTTTGATTTCAGAAAGCATGCACATTTATTTATGTGAGGTTTCAAAGATATTAAAAATAATTTTTTCACACTTTTAGTTACTAAAATCTTAATGAATAGTTAATTTAGAAAAATGAATCCGAAATTAAATAACAAGATATTCAAGTTTTTTAGCGTTTTATTGAAAAAAATGCATTACAGAAATTTGAAAATGTTAATGAAATAAAATAATACAATATCTTAAAAAATTAATGATACCGGGATTAAGACAACTCAAGAAAAATAAAGTGGCAATTAAAAATGTTTGAGCAAGAATAGCTTTCTAAAAGCTAAAAAAATAATAATATCTATAATAAGTAAACAGTGGCTAAAGGAAACAGTAAACACAGAAGAGTGAACAGTAAACAGCTACAAAAAGTGATAATAAGCCACTATATTTTTGAATAATTTTAATGGCTTTATAATGAATATGGATATAGACATTTTTTTTTTTTAATATTTCCAGTTTTTTAGTTTTCAATAATTATGTTTTTTTATTTACCAATAACTTTGTTGTAGTATACTAGTAAAAATGTTTTATTCTATTGAATAAAAATAATCTTTTTTAATTTTTTCAAACTAGAAAAATTATTATCTACACCAAGAAAAAAAATTGCATTTAAAGAACTTAAGCTGCAGAAATTTTGATAAAGTTAATCCTAATTTTTTCCTTCCTTTTCTGGCTTTATTTTAAATGTCATACAAAATTTAAAGGAGCTTTATATTTTATGAGAAATAATTTCATAAAAAATATAGTAAAACGAAATGGAATCACCTTCATTCCATAGAAATTTAAAAAGTTCTTGGAAGAAAACGTATTGAATGAAATTTTGTTCACAAAGGATTTTGTTATTCTCCGATCAAATATACGTGTAAATTTAGGATTAAAACATACCTGAATATTTTAGATTTTTAAGAATAATTTATAGAAATCAAACAGCTCTTCAGTTTTTCCAGCATTTCACATGCAAATAAAATGTTAAGATTTATTGGGGAAGGGGGATATTTAAATATCTTAAAATAAAGAGCTTCTTTGCGGTTAGGTTTTGAGCTTTGGTATTATTTTTTTGCTTATTTCTTTTTGAAACGCTTGTGTTCTTTTCCATCAATTAATATAGAAAATCTCATTTAAATAAATAGGAATTATAGTTGATTGAAGGAATTAAATAATTAATTAAGCTTTTTCCTATTTAATTCATTTTATTTTTATAAGCGCATGCGTTTCTACCTATAACCCATGAAGAATATGAAATTTTATATCTCTAAAAAATTAATGTAAGCGAAATTTTGATCGTTAACCTGATGATTTGATATGACTAAAGAATAAATCATTGTCATATGTAAATAAACTTATGTAAATATTATATAGTTTTGATGAAATAGGGTGAACTAATTTGAGTTAAAATTTGATACACAAAATTTATTCATCAAAAATTAACATTATTTTAATATTTTCAATCTAAAATGCTACTTGATAAAGCATTTGTTTTAAAAAAATTATCTGACAGTCAGTGAATATATCTTAGACCAGAGAATGATGTATAATATAATTAACTCAGCAAAAATTCCTATTTCATTGAATAATATAAAAACTTTGCTGGATAAAGTTTTTTTTTAAATATATGAACCTAATTAATTTAGTTAATAGTGGATGAAACTGGAATACATGCTCAATTAATAATATAAGAATTTTTTTAAAGAAACTTTCAAAATTAAAATATAAAACACTTCTATTTTAAATTGTTGCTTTATACACTGTAATATTTATCTGATTTGTTATTACCATTATGCATTATGTTTGTACAAGCTTTGGTTTTATATTTAGTAGAAAACTTCTAGAATTTTTTTATTGCATTAAACAGTTTTTTTATAAAAATGCCAATAGAAAATATTTTTTAAATCTTAAATTTTCTCTTTTGATTTTCGGTTATTAATGCAATCAAATGATAATGTTTTTATTTATTTATTTTATTCGAAGGTTTCAAAAGAACAGATAAGTTTGAATCGTTGCATTCAGCAAATATATTCCATAAATCAAGCTTTAGAATCACCCAAATCCAAAACATAAATTTAAAAAATCGTATTTGTCTGCTTTGAAACTTGATTATATAAACTTCAGCAAACGGAATGCACCCATTTTCATACTATTCTTTAAATTAAAGCTGTTGAAATCGAAATTTGCTTTTATAAAACAATTTCTTTGGAAAGTTCCATTCTTATGCTGGATGTCTAGATAGACACTATCACTCAAAATGAGAATGATATATATGAAGGATGATATTTTGCGTATGATTTTCTACTGGAATAGTTGATTTTTGATTTAAACTTTAGACTAAATGTCGAAATAGGTACTTTCTATCGATGATACGATTGTATACAAAGTAAGAGAAAATGATAATAATGTTATAGTTTAGAAAATGGCTAGTGAAGATAATGTACAATTTAGTGCTTTGAAAGTGATAAAAGAGGTTTGCAATTTCTTGGAGTAAAGTTAATGACCTTGATTCAGCAGTTCTTTAGAACAGCCGTCACTTAATAAATCAATTTAACCTTTCATTTATTTACCATTGTCTGTCTTGTTTTAAGTGTATTTGGAAGTAACAGAAGAACAACACAAGAAAATGTTCAAGATGACTTGATTTGATTTTCTTCAACATTATATAAAATATGGTAAAACTGATGTTCAGAATAATAACTGAAGCTGAAACAAGTATTCTTTCACTATTGCTTTTACGTCATCTGACCAAAATTACGTGGTCCGTCCCAAAACAGCCCTCGTGTTGCTTTAAACGGCAAGTTAATAAAACTAAACTAAACTTCACTATTGCTTTGAAAAACTATAGGAAGTGATGGTATCCCCAAAACTTTTTTTCATATCAGAGAAGGCATTGTAATGTTTACAATTGTTGTAATTATACAACGTGCAATTGTTACAAAATATTATTTTTTGGGCTGAATTTTTCTGCATCTAACTCGTTTCGCTTAGTAAGATATTTTTTTTATAAATCTCTGGTATCTGGTCACTAATATCTGAAAGTCAAATATATGTCTTAGAGTAGCTTTCTTAATCGATGGAAATAAAAATTGAGAAGAGGACTGCGCTTGTAGTCACAAAATTCCATTATCAAATTTGGCACATAAAAGCCAATACTTTTTTTAATTATAACTTTTACATGTTTCTGAGAATACAGATCGACTGACAGTCAACCATTTGCTGAATTTGGCTCAAAATTTGACAGTGACGTTAAAAAAGTTAATGTTTTAATTTGGCACTATAAACGTTAAATCTCTGTACTGAATTTTATCCATCTAGCTCTCTTCGTTTTGTTTTTATCTTTTTAATTAATATTTGAAAAGCCAGATAGAACCTGTAAACCGCATTTACTCAAAAATTTATAGATATCTGAAAGTTTGGTGTAAAATATATATGTAAAACTTTATCTATTAAAAGTCAGGCGTTTTTAAAATATCTTCGTCACAGACAGGCAGACGGACTTCTAAAACTATGTTTATCGAAATGAAAGAGATCTGAAAACTGGAAACCTGATTTGTCGAAATTGCGAGTTCTTATTATTTGACGATAAATAAATTTCTCTATACTATGTATACAAAGATGTAAAAAGATGAATCAAGAAGTTGAGAATTTCAACCATGCCATGTTGTCAAATTGTATAAATATTTACAAATTGTAAAAAAATTAAATATGTCAACCTTGTTGCATGACATATTTGCCACACTTTTGGTGAAATAGTTAATAAACATCAATTAATGAGAGTAATCAATAATCAATCTTGGAAAAAATGAGGTTTCAAACTTAAAAACTGTTTGTAAAAGATTACATTTACTGCCCCTTGAAATTCTATTAATTGTTGTAACAAGGTCACAAGGAGTATACTGGATATTTGGCACTGAGAATTTCATCCATGAATTATTACCTATTGAAACTTGACTTTTTTTATATCCATTTATAAAATTTTCTCTAAAGGAAAAACGTTTACTCAGATGATTATGTCAAACATGCCATTATCAATTCATCTCATCATCATCATATTTTTTTCTGCTACTTTCATTCAAATTTATTGATCTAAAAGTATGACAAATCCGTCATACTTGTGAATTACAAGGCCATTATGTCAAAAATTAAGATGCCTTTGTATTTTCGTAGATGCCACAATATCTTAATTATTTGTTTATATCTCTAAAATCAAGCGTCAGATTTAATTTATGATGCATCTTGCCGGAAGACGCTGTAAAAATAAAAACAAAATGTAAATTACTGTTATCACGTAATGCGTATCGATATTTAATGTTACTAACGAGAGAGGGAATATGGTAAAGGTGTAAGACATGTTATATAAAATAATTTGCAATTATTTGATGTATAATTTATCAATATTAAATTCGAACTTAGCTATCTCCAACATAATGTAATTATTAAACAATATTTAAAATCATTCATATAAATGTTTAACACTCCCATTCCTAAGATCATTCAGCATAACTCATAATATTGAAATGCCCGAGTTTCCTTTCCAAAGATAAGAAAAACACTCTACCCTCCCAAAACTTACAGGGTCATCCCATATCATCAGGAGTTGATAGGGAAATGAGTACCATGCATTACTGGTAGCGGTATTTTGGAATACATAAGTATCAAGCAAATTCATGTTCAGATATCCTTTTTAGAGTTTCAGAAAATATTTTTCTCCCTAGACTGATCTAAGTGATAGTTTCTAACGAACAAAGAGCCCAACGTTAGCATCCAATCAATTAGACTTGATGGAAAATAAAGAAATTATGTAATAATATGTAGAAATCTTGGTCGTATGCCTTCATTTTGAATAAGCGTTTAAGTTTTTTCAATATTCATAGAGTTAATTCTAGATAGAGTTAAATGCTAAGCTGTATTAAAAATGTGTAGACTACAGTGTACATTTTTAGGAAGAATTTTACTTATTTTTTATCTATTATATCTTAGATATAATTTTAAAGACTTACCATTGATAACACACAGGCGTTCATCTAAAATATTTCTGCTCCTTTTAGTTAGTTTCAAATATGAAATATAGCATCTATAGAATAACTATATATATATATATATATATCCGTAACGTATTGGAAAAGCAACTAGATCTGTTTTCTAAACTATTCCTACAGTGTGCTTTCCTTTTTTTAAAAAAAATATTGAATGGTTTTGGCATAGAAGAAAGAGGTCTCAATATACAATCTACAATAACATTTATTTTCAAGAAGCGTTTTCTCCTTCTGAGAAAAAAAAAATAAGAACCAACATTTTCTGTCGAATGATATTGATCTGGGATATATCATAACAGTGCCACTAAACAGACAGCCTTCGAGAGCAAGTGTTAGACAACAAAGTGGTTAAACGTCTTTACCTTTTGCAACATATCTTCTAAAAAAAGAAGAAAGCAGATAAAAATAGTAACAGAAAATAAGCAGGAGATAAAAAAAAAATTCCAACATTTCGTTTATATCCCGGTAGCTCTTTTTGTCTCCCAACAAATTTAGTGTTTTGTGTGTTTGTTTACTTCCGATTTAAAGGGTTTCTGCCGTCCGTCTGAACCTATCGATTGAGTTTATCGCTGGAGGCTGAAACACCCATGGGAGTACCCTAAGAAAATGGAACAGTGAAAAAACCAGTTTCATTTCTTTTTTCCATCCTTGATCTTTTAAAGTCTTGAGTTAAAAAAAAAAGAGAAAAAAATCCTGACAAAAAGTAAACACTTCCCGCCTTCTCCTTTGTTAATATCAACTATTTATTTTGTTTGTTTTGCTTATTTTGGAAGGAGAAAATAGAGATCTCAATTGTGTTTGGGCTAAATCGGGTAAATGCCAGAATGCAGTGAATGACATTTGTCAAGATTTCAAAGCTGTCGCTTAATTGGAAGGCACTGGATCTATAATTTGAAATCGATAGAGTTGTTTTAGAAAACAAAAATTAACTCTATTTTTTATCATTTGGATCAGAAGGTTATTTGAGAACAAATATATAAATCTTATTATTAATCATTGAAATTTATTTTCATTTAATTCATTCTGTGATGCAAAGTGAATGAAATGAATTTTGAAATAAACCTTTAGTTTGGTTGTGGTTTATATTGATTTACTTCAAATTTTAAATGTACCTTCAAAAGTTTTTAGTTGATTTTAAACTAAAGCTTTTAGCTACAGTACCGAGCTAAATCATATAGTAATTTGTAATGCTGGTATAGAAATTTAATCTCAAGTTTTATTTATTTTCTATTCGCCGTTATAGGTTTTGACCAGAGAAACTGATTTTTTTCCAAAAGAATTTGAAGTATATATTTCACCAGGAAATTATCTTGTCTTTGAAAGGCGTTATTCATGAATCTTTTAAAATAAAGCAGGTCAATGAAATTCAGATAGGCTGGCTATTTAAAATGTTTCTCTACACGACGAAATCAATTCTGGATTTTTTCCGTATTGAATTGAGGGGGGGGGGTGGAATTGCTTTAAATAGAAGTTTTGTGCTTGGAGCCCTTAAGAATATATCGTTTGGAAATTGAATTATCATATCGTTTAACGTCCTTTTTTTTAGGCCGCGGTAGCCTGGTTGGTAGAGCGTCAGTCTCGTAACCGAATATTTTCTAGTGGAGTGGAGCCAATGAATCGGGTTACCAATGAATCTGCGAAAAAAGATGTCAAAATTCCACAATGTAACCTGACAATGTGTCATGATAACATTGTTTCAAATTGTTTACCAATCAAAAGAATTTGCTATTTGGATATAATCCGTCCTTTGTTGATTTAAAGCTCATTGCTCTCGGAAGGTGTACTATTCTAGGTGTAGGTAGGCGTTTTCTTCTAATGCACAATAAAAGGTCAGCCTACCTCAGATCACGTCACCACAATTGTAAGTAGTTGTCTCGATAAGGCAAAGATTTGACCTAGTCCCATAGGACGTGACGTTTGTGAGATAGGCGTGGCCATAGTTGGACTCATGTGAACACTGCATAATAGTATTTACTTACCTCATGTTGTCCTATGACAAATTTGTCAACAGTTTTGATAAAAGTAACAATCGTAATGAAAGTCAAAATGTATTGGATTTTATTCATTTCAAAACGTGTTTTTATTTCATTTAATATTTTTACATTTTCTAAGCTTAGAATTTAAGAAATTAAACTCAGTTTTTCTCTATCATTAGTATGAAGTGATTGTAGATAGGATAAACAAAATAGCCAGTTTAACATTTTATTTCAGAAATATTTTTAAGTATTGTTATTGTATTAAATATTGTTATGTAGAATTATTGTTTTTCAGAAATATTTTATAAATATTAAAGGTAAAAAACATTTTTCAATTGTTCATAAACATCATTCATTTATCTTTTTATTATGGTTGAATGCTATAAAGACCTAATATTGAACAAATAGATTTTGATATTCACTAGATGAAATCAGTTCGAAAATTTGAATCTGATAATTTTTTCTTTCTTTTACTACTTATCTTTACACTATTAATATAATCATAATAATCGTCTTCCACACTTTGGAAACATAAAAACCGTGAAAGTAATAATTATTATCAATACAAAAATTTATTTTTATTTGTTTACAAAATCTCTAGAGAAATTCGCCTTCATAAATTTCTATTCTTTGAATTATTCGTCATTTAATATTCCTCTAGAAATTGTAATGGTATTTAAACTAATTTTAGGCATTAGCAGTTTCAGGAGTTATGACATTTGAAAACCTCCCTTTTTTTAATTATTCACAATTTAAATAAAAAAAAACTTTAAATTACTTCACCTGTCAAATTTGACCATTTTATTAGTTCCAAGACTTATCTTTGAATACCAACAAAAACACAAATAACTTTCGAGACATTTAAAAAATTTATGAAACCAGGATAAAAATGTACATAAATTGTTTATACATCTGAAATAGAGACTTGAAATAAAATTCAAATAAATATAATTTGGTAAAACATTATTATTATTGCCTTTATATTGCCTTTACATATTAAATTAAATGCAGTTTCAAAAATAGAGTAAGTCTTGAAAACTCATTTGAAAAACTGATGTTAAATATTCTCTTTTGGCTAATTCAAAGATATAAGTATTAATTGTCTTCATTTTCCTTTTCCGCTGCTTCTAAAGAAATTAACTTCGCCTAAGAAGGCAGATAATCAAAACGGATAAAAATAGATGCATATATTCGTACAATCCATTTCAATTGCAACGTATGCATTTAACTTATAAGTCGTCAGTATTTTTAAAAAAAATCAGATTATTCTAAAACGCATGATTAGTTAAACATACTTTGTTTTTAAAAATGCCCATAGTTATAAGAGTACAATTGAACTGAGACTAAACTTCGCTTTCATTGATATTTTATCTAGGTACCTTAGTTTTTTTTGTAGTAATACATATAGACGGCATTCTTGTGTTTTCCTGAAATAAAATTCAGTATCAATTTCATCACAATGTACTCATTGAAATCATATGGATAATCACAAGGAATAAACAGTGTCTTTATGTAAATATCAGGTGAGAATTAAATGGTAAGACACTTGCAAATAATAGCATGGGGAATGACAAGACAAGGTAAATTTCATTACGAATGTTTTATGCTATGGCTTTCACCTTTAAGAAACTCGTGAGACAGTTTATTTATATGGCATCCGATGCTGCCTCTATCTAGATAACTATATACTTCAAACATGCCTGATTTTATTTTAGAAATTGATTAAACAGATTATCAAGAAATGACATTTGAAAATTCATTCAGACTTAATGATAACAACGAATTAAATGCCATTAAAGATGAAGAATAACATTGATAAATGGCACTTAAATTAAATGCAAATTGATAGGTTAATTGATTCAAAGCCTTTATTGCATTTGATTAAGCAGAAAATATTCTACTTCCACAAACAACTCCTTTATTTCCACCTTAAATTTTATTGATTTACGTTCAAAGATGTTTCCCAATTTGTGGAAGTTTTAATTTCTACCTCAAAAATATAATCTTTTCATACAAAATGTAAAAAGATCAATTCAATAATATAAAATCTTATTTTACAGCTGAATTTTTGAAAATAACAACCAGAAAATTAAGATAAAGACGCTAATGAAGTTATAAGAGTTAAAATCAATTCACTTCAACTCAACAAATTATTATCAAAAGAATGTTTAACAAGTAATTTCTAATTAAAATATTCAAGGAACCATGAAGGTACATTTTCAAGCCTTGGCTAACAATCTCGTTAAACGAATTCAAATATTCGAGTTTACTCCTTTTCATTCAAAAATAAAATTAATAAATTATTTACCTTTGTAAGCCAGCGAAGATTAAAATTGCATAATTTTAACACTTCCTGAAGCATTTGGAAAGTATGCTCGTAGTAGCAGAAAAATGGATATTTGACAAACCCACCCATGATTAAAGCTTCATTGCTGTTATACCATCATAAATTTAATCCCATATTAATTACTTATTTTAAAGATTACTCTTTATTCCAAATTCTAATCAGCGAAGAAAATTGCTCTTTTCAGAGCATCTTTTCTCCAAATGATGCAACTTCCTCTTCTTTAATCAATTAATCGTTTGGAAGGTGAGTGTTTGGTTTATTTCCGGAAAGAAATATGCATAGATATAAATATTTAAAGTATTTCCTGAAATTTGAAGCACCGAATGTAGAATTTTTCTTAATCGTCAGAATCTGAGTTCTTGGACATGCTAATGATTATCGCAAGTAGCAGAATATTTGGTTATTGTTAGTGAAATTTAAGGAGCTAAATGTTTTTAAAATGAAATATTCAGTTGCTTATTTCCATAATTGCAAATCCAAAGAATAATTTTATTGATAATTAAAATTGTTGGTGAAATTAGTAATTTTTGTTAAAGAATACTGTTTTATTATCTATCATATATTAATATTTGTTTGATTACAAATCAGAAATAATAATTTAGCTTGTATTTATGATTTATTATTGAAAATAGGTATTTATCCATGTCTATTTGAAATTATGTAATAATTAAATTAATTTACTGATTATATGAAATAAATTAAGTAGCATGCGGCATGATTTCCTAGTTGAATTAGAAAATAAAATGCATGTATAATAAAAAAATAACGAAAATTTCCCAAATAAATTTAAGAAAATTATTTTATTTATTTATTTATTTATATATATATAGACTTTATAAATTTATTTCTTAACAAATATATTCCTGCATACAAATTAACAAATATAATTTTTATGTAAAGCAACAAATATACTTGAGTTATTAATATTAAGAAGTTATCCCTCATAAAGAATCTCTGTGATCTGGTTTCCAAAAAATATTTTTATGAATTATGACTAACAAAATAATATTCCAACAAATGATAAATTGATACAAAATAAATAATTTTTGGAAAAAATTGATTTTTTTTGTATTTCTAATGCATTTATATAACAAAAATGAATTGATAACGGCACATAAATAATTTGTCAATTTTTTATTTGATTTTTTCATAGGTTATTGAAGATTATTATTTTAAATTTATTTACTTACATTTTCTTTCATATATTCTGAAAATGGAAAACCGCCATTTCTTGTCTGATTAAGAAATTATCTTTATATGATAGTATTATTATAAAGAACTCAATTTAATTTGTCATAATTTATACTGATAAATATTTCTTCCCAAATATTCACATGAAATGTACTTAATTAAAAGTATTTAGATGTAAGTACATTGATTTATCAATTCCTCTGCTAAATAGCTATGCTTTCATTGGTATTTTAATTTGAAATATATAAAAATTCGTTTCTTATGCGACAATAATTGCTTAGGACATGCATATGGTTTGTTTGTTTTTTTAAATTATAAATTATAGGCGTACTTATTAAATTATAGTTGTACATTTTTAATCATCATAATTTTTATAGAAAGTGTATTCATTTTTACATAAATATCATTTTGCATTGAAAATGAAATCTGATTTTCTGCTGAATAAAATTTCTTAGTTCTGGCGTTTTGAAAAGGCTTTACTATTAATTGTTGTTTGCTCTCTTTTTCGATTTAATTACAGATATGATTGTTCTCGACTGAAGGATTGTTTAATTTTTTGTTACAATTATCATCTTTCAGATTAATATTTTTCTCCTCTCTTTCTCTCTACAATTAGTTTTGAAGTTAAGCTTCTTTCCAAACAAGTATTTCCATAGAATATGGTCTTGAAGAACTTTAAGCCCTATGTTGTCTGAAGTTTCCTCATAAACTCTCGATTTTTGTAATTGACTTGCTCCATTTTACATTTTTCCTACTTTCCATACTTTAATTTTATTTGTGTTGTACACTAAAATTAATTTATTGGATAAATACTATGTTAACTTTCTATGACAATAATTCTCCATTTATTGCTCATCATATCCTTATGTGTTGTATACTTTAAATATTTGATAGATAGAGATATAATTTATTATTTTAATAAGCATTTAGTTCTTGATTTTTTTTATAATCTTTAACATTTTGACTATCAGATTCTTAATTGTAGTTCATTGCTTGTTTTTATAATGTTAGTTTAATTTTTCTCTAATGATTTCACTGTAAAATCAATGTTTGTTCCGTAGTGCATTGAAAATGATTTTTTTTTGTATTTTTCTATAATAAATTTTAAAAAAAACTATCTGTAGTACATTCTTGGTAAAAACTTTCTTCCCCTTTTGAAACTCTTGTGATTGTACTCCTTTCTACAAACTTGCGCTCTATACATAACTTTTGCTTGAGCTTGCATAATTATTCTTAAAACAATCATCGAAAACCGAGTGATGAGTAAAGAAATGCATATGCATAGAGGATGAAAAAATAAATCTTCATTTTTAGACGTTATGAGTAAATTAGAATTAATCATTTTTCTTTGATTCTTTATACTGTATTCTTATATGTTTTTCTGATAAAAAGTTTATAGTTTTACATTATATAGAAAATAAAACCCTGATACTATGTATTTATTGTGCCTATAGTAAAATGTAACTTTCACTCTTGTGGCTTATAAATATGAACATGTAATTTATTTATTATAGTATTAAACAGTTAGAACATTAAATTCTTTATCAAATTTGAAGGGATTTATTGCATACTTTTAAATACAGAAGTTTTTATGATTATGTGTTTTTTTAAATGATTCTGAAGAAGAGAATGGGCTGAAGCAATATTATTTCCTTAAATATAATGCTGTCAGAAAAGCTACGATTTTGTCTTGTTTTTTTCATTCAAAAGGAAAATGAAACTTGACGATAAATTATCAAATATTCAACCTTAAATGCAAATATATTCTTTACCTTTTATGCAAACGGCAATAATAAAAGAAGACAGTAAAAGGATTCTCTAATTAAGGAGTCTGGATCTTTATTGAAATAAAAGAGAACTTATAAAGAATGTAGAATGATAATTTGTATTATTCTACTATATTTTGTTATAGAATAGAATACACTCCAGATACACTTTATGCTACAATTATATAAGTTTAGATACAAATCTTCATTATTTTATATACAAGCAAATAAAAAACTTTTAAAACAGGTTTTGATATCATAAAAGCAAATCCATTTAGAATAAAGAAACACTAAACATAATATTTTATAGATAATTTTTTAATTAGTTTGGATTATGTATTTAAAAATGAATTTATGTCTTTAAATAATTTATTTATGTATCTGATTTGTAAGAATATTTAAATTCATATAGTTATATGTACGACGCATGATATGAATTAAGTTAAATGCAACCTACTAGTTTATAATTATAAATTATTGCAACATTTACGGATTTTTTAATGGTTTCTTGTAGCATAAAGAATAATTCATTTCATCTTAATTAGAAATATATGTTTTCGAAATTCTCAAGCTAAACTCTCTTTCACAATAAAACACTGATAGTTTTCAGAGAATTTTAAAGACATTTTATTAGTTCTCTCATTTTATATAAATATTTCAAAAGTATTTTATTTATTTTTTTCATTTTTATTGATCATGCTTGTTAGGATAGTCAGATTAAATTAAATTTAAATTATATTGCTATTTATTGTAACTACAACAGTTTGTTTGAAACCTTCATTCAGTTTTTTTTTCTTCTAGATTTATGGTTTAGAGGTTTAGTTAATGTATATGTTCCAATTAACACACTACAAACTCTCCTTTCTCCAAAAATCACTAATGCTACATATACATAAAAAGCTTAATCATCTTTACAATTATAATTACAGTGTTATGAATACATATAACGAGAAAGGAACGCTTTAATCCTTTTTTTAAAATTATATTAATCTTGATATAAAAAATCAATATTAAAAAATGTAATTGCATTAAATCTAGAATATAGAAATTACAAAGATTTTAAACAACTAACAGAAAGTACTCTACTCAGTACCTTTATTTTTAAGTACTTTAATCTTAAAAAGCTCAGTACCTTAATCTTAAAAAGCTACATTCAGATTAGTGTCGATGTTTCTTCAAATTTTAATACAGTTTTGATATTTCCATATTATTTTTGTAAAAGAGAATAAGTTTGTTTGCTGATTCCATCAAAATTATCAGCCTCATCAAAAAAAAAAAAAAGAGAGAGAGAGGAAACCGATTTCACTCAACAAAACAATGCATAAAACTTGCAGGTCTAAAATATTCTAACTATGTTACGAAATAAGGAGATAATATGAAATTTGCTTATTTTCAAAAATATGAAGGAAGAAATAAAAAAAATTACGCACACTTCATAACCATGCCCAATAAGCGAAAAGTGAAAAATAAAAGAGCCCATTGTTAATTTTTATGTTAATCCACTACGATATAAAATTAATTAATAACTCCACAATTTTCAAGTTTTATAAACACAAAAATACCTCATTTAATTAAAAAAATACAATATAATTAAAATAACAAAATTTAAATAATGTTTTACTATTTAACTTCACCTTCACATACGCGACTGAAGTCCTAGCTAATATGATGATTTCTAGCTAATACTCCCTTTTTACAAGAGCCCTTTTCACAAGAGCCCTTTTCACACGCTTCAAATGGAACACAGAGTAGAGAATAAACATGCCTAAACCGGAACTCGGACAGGGAATCCCTGATCAAGAAGAAGAGACACTATAGTCAGATCACTGGTGCCTTGAATAGATATTATCAAATAATTAATACTTATTTGTAAGGGCATAATCATTTAATTAGTCAACAGTTAATTTTAAAAAAAATTAATTATTTTAAAAATGATTACATGTAGCTATCAAATTTTTTCCAGATGTCTCCAAACTCATTAGTATTTTTTATATCCTCATATGATCGTAGCTTTAGTACTTATGGAATAGTATATTAACCAAAAACCAATGACAAAAAGTGAAATGTAATCACTATTCAGCGAAAAGTGAGCCAAATAACTAATGTGGGTTTTTTGCTGAGACAATAGAAAAATTAAGCAACATATAACTGTATAATAAAATTAGGAATAATTTAAAAAATAAACTTTTATTCTCTAATAACTTCTTAACAAAATACGGTCAGCAAAGTTCCTTAAAATTCTTAAATTATTAAGCGATAACATTTCAGAGATAACAAGCGATTGTCTGTTAAAAAGGTAGCATTTACAGTTAAAAATCGAATATCAACTGCTTGTCATATAATCATATCTGCATTATGTAATCATTTAATAACCAAAAAATATTATTAATTTAATAATGCAAACGCATTTTGGGCTGATTTGCGACAAAGAGTAAAACAACTGTTTCTAAAGTTTAAAATAAGTACTTTATTCAGCATTTGATGAGAGAAAAGAGATTGTGGCTTTACTTAAAGAAATATATCTTATCCATTAGGACGATGGCCCTGCTCAATGTGTCCTGTTTCCCTAGCTTGATAATTGGCAATCCTTTCAAATGTGCCATCAACCGTTTACCTCATATATTGTTAATTGCCTCAGGACATCAAGAGGGGGGAATCCTCTTTGTCAGTAGAATAAATTTTTTTGTTGTATCCAGAGAAAAAACTGCAGATGTGCGTTTTATCATTTCAGAGATCCATCATATCTTCAAGTAATAAAAACGTCAAGCCATCCATACTTTAAACTATTTTTTCCATTATGAACTGACTTCAATGTCTTGATAATGACCGATCAAATAAGAGAATTGAATTTCAGATAATTCATTTATTTGAAGGCATACATAACATAAGAACAGCTTGTTCTTATCTAGGTTAAAATATTTGATATTTACTCTATTTGGAAATTGAGGATATTTACACAGCAGTCCAATGTTGAAGGTTTATTACGGAAAAAAGTTCTTGAAAAGATTTCTCCAGGAATTTGGGAAATAACATCACAAGAACTAAAAGTTTGTTTGCATGCATGGTTACTCCAGGGCGGATCATAATGCAGCAGTCTGCAACTCAAAAAGTCTGTCTTAAAAAACCCGTATTTTGTCGCTATCCAAACTCCACCTTCTCATTTCCCATTCTTCAATTTAGGCTTTCTACCACCCAATAGCTGTTCAGCAAATTCTCCTCATTTCTGACTCCACTTGGGTGTGAGAAACGACCATGAATGATGCGTCTTCGTAACTGACAGTTTTAGAACGCGTGTTAAAGATAGTCCCTTCACAATGGGTACTATTTGGCATCCATATAGGCTGACACTCTTTTCCCTTGAAAGTGCAATAACTTTCTCTGCAATAAACAAGGAACCCTACGTATGGTCCTTTAGCTGAACATGAATGACCAGATGCGTCGACATTTGGTGATAAGAAGGCTCCCCTCCTGGAAATCTGAAGGCATTTAACAATGAAGTATTTTACTGACTTGAAATGCCAATTATCAGGAATGTGGTAAGGGAACGTTACAGACTATAATTAACATGTGTTCTGGAAGGGTCAACTATAAAGAAGGAAAGGGTATTCCAAAGATCGACTGGTTATCTCTGATTAAGTATTGATAAATAGCATTTGGGTAATAAGGAGCTCAAGTGCTCCTTAATAGAAAATGAGGAGATTTGGAGAAAATAAAATGTAGTATTTTTTTTTCTTTTAAAAAGAAATAAAAAAGCAGTAAGAACCATTTTAAAGAGGAGTCGGAGAAATGTGAGTATTGGAAAGTGCTCCTGATTTGTGTAAAACTCCGTAGGGTTCGGGCTTATGTGTTAAAATCTTCCCGATAAAGATCGGTGGATTTCTGGAGCTGCCAGAGGACTAAGTTTTTGAGCTCGCAGGTTGTTGGTGTTTCTTCTGGTGTTCATTCTCCGAAGATCGATGATCAATTTCATGATTAGTTGTCCACTGTTTGTGAATTTTGTAAATAATATTAACCTAGATGAGAACAAATTCAGTTTGTGTACATAAATAAGGCTGGTAAAGATCAAGACATTAGAATGGTAACATTCTTTTACATCTCTCTATCCATGGTTCAAATATGCAACTATTAAATTTGAATTTAAACAAGAATTTCATTTAGGCTGGCATTAGCTAATATATCTTCACAATGGTCTCAAAAACCTATATATTTCAAATTTTGGAGAGCGCATGTTTTATAAGAATCTTTAATTTCATATTTTATTTTGTTTCGATGTGCGCATCATTTCAATTGGATCATAGAGATGAGAGTAACCCATCATACAGTAGAAACATCCTAAGAAAGGGGACAAATCCAACAATACATACATACACAAATGATAAGATTAAAGCTAAAAAAATCAATAAATCAACGTATCTTCTTTACGTTTTTTTATTAACGAAGTTTATTTTTGCTTTTCAAGCCCAGATTTGATTTCACATCAAAGAAAAGAATCAAAAAGAAGAAGACTCGCAAATCGAATAATAGTTTTTGCAATCGAACCATAAAATCTGAAATCGAATTTTGAGGATGGCGTAGGAAACCGGATTCTTGTTATTTACTTTCACAAAAACAATTCTCATGCGAAACTTATATTTCATAAGAAGAAATCCGATTTCCGCAAACTGAAACAACGAAGGAGAGAGATATTTCTGAATAATAAAAACGGATGTATTTCTCATACTTTCTGTCACTGAAAAGTCCCCTGAGTGATCGGGGACTGGTGCTGTTGCAAACGACAAAATAAAGCATTCGTTTACGGCAATAGAAATATCAAATTTCAAATGCAAAAGTTTAGAGTTTAACTTTAGAGCAAACAGTAAGAGACGAGAAGAAGGAACTTCCCTTCACGTTTTCTTTTCGCACCCTTCTTTGCTTGTTGCCATTTGTCCCTTTTATTTTATGATCCTCAAATAAAATATTTTCTTTCTTATTATTGATTTTAAAGTCTGTTAAATTCTAACTCTCATTAATTCTAGCCCGTTTTAAAATCAGAATGAAGACATAAAAATGTTTGCTTTAAATCGCTTTATTTTAGTGAATGATATAAACCTTCAGGTTTGGTTAGTATTGAATAAAATATTATTTTCAATATTGGTTTAAAAATCTTTTAAGTTCTAACTCTCCCTAATTCTAGTGCGTTTTAAAATCAAATAAAGGTAAAAGAGTGTTTATTTTTTAGTCGCTTGATTTCAGTGGAAATATGGTTTCAATTACTCAGAGAAAAAATTCTATTCATCAAAATTAAATTCAAAATTCGATTCAAATTCAACTCATCATTTCATCTAGGTTTCAATTCCTAAAAATGCTATTGAAAATTGAAAAATAAAGAATTAAGAATTTATGTAGTAATTATATATTGATAGATCACTTATAGATTTTGATATTTTGTTAAAATATCCAAGTATCATGATTCCTATTTGAACTATTACTTAAAAATCCTCTGAATTAAATCCGCTTGCTTTAAAGAAGTCTGTCTTGAATATAAAAACATGTATTCAGATTTACTCGTGTATTTCCTATATTTCACAAATAGGGGACATTTTGATTTTTTCTTCCCCTTTCTTTCCTTCCCTTTGAGCAATTAAATTAATATATCCATTTATTTTTTGACATATTTGAACATTTAAAAAATGCTATTACATACATTTATGGCATATGAATTCGAAGTATAACAAAATATTAAAAAAACATATATTAGTAATAACAGGGAGCACATTTGAAACTGTAAAAAAAATCAAAGCTTACAATGAAGCAAAATGTTATAAAAATGAAGACCAGTTAAAAAAAATAGATTTCAGCATTAAAGTTTTTAAAAAACATTATAGGAATCTCATATCAAATCATTTTAAACTTATTTATACTCATTCTGTTAGGTACGATTTGAATATAAATTTTTTCTAGCAATTTTATCTAGAACTATTGTCTACCTAGGTTTAAAAACCGGTATTGTAGTTTTAAGATTTAAATTTTTCTAACGATTTTATGTAGAGACAAACACTGAATATTAAATTAAATCTCATAAAATTGGTAAAATAATTCTTTTCATAACTTTATTGCTTATCATACTTATAAAGTTTACCAATTAAACCATTCTATTAATTAATTTTTCCAATAAATAAAAACATGAACTTTAATTACATATTTGCAGTAAAAATTATGTATTCATTTTCAAAATAAACGAAAGCTACAATTATAATTATTAACCTCATTAATGGGTAATTTAATGTTGAAATACTTATATGTTTTATCATGTTTGCATTATTAAGTTCATTACTTTAATGCGAATTTATTATTATTATTTTGTAATTTCGTCATGACATTTATGCTGAATCATCAGCAATTCACAATTATAATTGGTATCTATTAACGATAAGAATACCTTTCCTCTTTTTTAGAGAAAAGTACCAATATAGTACCAATACTTAAAAATTATCTGTCTTGAACTTTTTAAAAATTTTAACTACTTCAGTTAAAATTTTCCGGATTACTGATAAGTTTTTCAATATAGATATTTTTCAGTGATGAATACTCCAATACAGATTTTAGAAGTTGGATATTAAAATAAGTAATTAACCTTTTAAATGGCTGATAAACTTATTTATGTGAACTGAACCAGAATAATGAAATCAATTAAGATGATTAATTGATTTATATATTCGGATTTGATTTTTGTAAATCTCAGTTGGAAAAAAGAAAATAAATCAGATACACGAAATTTAAGACATGTTTTATTCACAGATTTACTTCACAATTAAATAAATTTATGAAAAAATATTAATATTAATCAGATACTTTTGTAATTTGAATATTTAATATTTTTTTCTGCAATCTGAAACTATTTTTTAAATATAACTGCCATTCATGTCATAACGCTGCTTGCTCGAAAGAACAAGCCATGTTTTACTTAGTATTGCATTACTTAAAACTAAATGTATAAAATATATGAACATTAATAATACACTGATGGAAAAAAAAATCAAACACAAGGACGGAGCTGTGCTGGATGAACGAAATTTGGTAGGCGTGTTTATACATCTGAAAGATGACGTCGATTCAAATTTCGAGCTACGGGCGTAAGTGTGGCCACTATGAACATGCAAATGAGGTTTGCTTTAAATAAGCGCTGTAAGGTTCGTGATCGTTATTTGAGATTGAGTTGAGATTTGACGTAGTGGGTTAATGTTAGTCAAGGATGCCTCTGAGAAGACGAAGAAGCCATTATCAACAGCTCACTGAGTTTGAACGAGGCCATGTTGTAGGGCTACGAGAATGTGGGTTTTCTTTCCGCGATATTGCTGAAAGACTTGGCAGGAATGTATCCACTGTGCATGAGTATTGGCGGTAGTGGTCAAGGGAAGGTAGTGCCTCAAGAAGACCAGGTTCCGGGCGGCCACGTGGTACTACTGAGAGGGAAGATCGTCGTATTCGGCGTATGGTTGTGGCTAATCGTAATGCATCTGCAGCTGAAATTCGAGCTGCAGTTGGCACCACAGTGACACAACGAACTGTTACAAATCGGTTACTTCAACGACAGCTCCGAGCCAGACGCCCTGTACAGTGCATTCCACTGACCCCAAATCACTGCCGTTTGCGACGTGAGTGGTGTCAAGCTAGAGCTCATTGGAGGACGGAGTGGAGATCTGTTGTGTTTTCTGATGAAAGCCGGTTTAGCCTTGGTCGCAGTGATAGTCTTTTGTTGGTTAGAAGGAGGCCAGGTGAACGCCTGCTAGTGACCTGTCTGCGGCCTAGACATGCAGGGCCAACTCCTGGAGTTATCGTTTGGGGAGCAATTTCGTATGACAGCAGGAGCACTCTCGTGGTTATCCCACGAACCCTGACTGTAAATTTGTACGTCAGTCTAGTGATACAACCTGTTGTGCTGCCATTCATGAACAGCATTCAAGGGGGTGTTTTCCAACAGGATAAAGCTCGTCCTTATCCCTCTGTTGTAACCCAACATGCTCTACAGAGTGTCGACATGTTGCCTTGGCCTGCTAGATCACCAGATTTTTCTCCAATCGAGCACGTGTGGGACATAATTAGACGAAAACTCCAGGGTGATCCACAACCAGTATTAACCGTCCCTGCATTGACCGCCCAAGTGCAACAGGCATGGAACTCCATCCCACAAACTGATATCCGACACCTCTATGACACAATGCACGCACCTTTGCATGCTTGCATTCAAAACTCTGGCGGTTACACCGGTTCCTAACGTACCAACATTTCACATTTGAAGTGGCTCTTCTCGTCAATGGCTCTACCTGTGATCTTGAAATTTTAATCAATTAAATATGTTACCTAGCCAAATGTATTCCTAAAATTTCATTACTGTACAATAATATTAATTTGGTGTTGGGATTTTTTTATTTCCATCATTGCATTATAGTCATTAACATAAAAGCAAATGATCAAGCTAAATTATTGAAAAAATTCATAGTGACAATGGTCTGAATAAATTTGTAATCTTTTTTGGAGGGGGGGGGGTTGATCTAAAAGGCTTTTTTTACTAATTTTTTTTAAGAGTTAAGAATGTATTTGGTAAATGATGACCAAATCTGCATTTTACGTATGGAAAGGAAAAGCTTTCAAAAAGTTATAATCCATGAACAGAGTAAAAAGTATTAAATAATTTGAAAATAGGTGCGAGAAGAAAATTTGCGAACAATTGAATTTTGATTAAAAGAAAAGAACGTAATCTTTTTTCATACATACATATTATATTCATTTTAAATTGAATTTAATGCTCAAGTTATAAACAGTTAAAGATACAAAACCCTTCTAATTTTGATATTTTTTGTACATTTTAAAATCTTTCATTGTTTGATATAATTAAATTTTTCCTTTATATTTTTTAATATCGAAATTCTATTTCGTCCATTAATTTTTTATGATCATAAAATAATCATTAGTAAAATTAGAGTATGATGATTTAAAATGATCTAATTGGTCTTTGCTGATTAGATTATTTTCTTAGTGTATTTTTTATTGCTTTATTATTTTTCTATATAATAAAATACCAAAAATAACATTTTGCTAAGTTTTTTGGAACAGCGGATTTAAATTTTTACTTGAGATCCGCTCATAATGAGATTATACAAAATTTTCTATCAAATTTTTATGATTTAATAATTCAAAGAATAGATATTTGCTATTCCAGCAGTGAAATCGAAATTCCTCAAAAGTGAAAGTATGACGTCAAAGAGACAGTAACTATTGCATTTGAGATACATATATATCTTGTCCAAGAGACGAATTAGGGATCAGGTTATTTCTGTAGGACATGGAATTTATCAATGTCAATCAAGAATCAAGCTTTTAACTTCTATATTCTGAATAGCTTTATTTTTTGTTGTTGAACAGTTTAAGGCAGTCGCTTGTTTTAACCTTATAATAGAAAATCATTTTAGCTTTTCTTTTCTTAATATAGGTCTAATCTAATATATATTTAATGAAAATCACAAGCCATTTGACAGAGAAACACTCATCTTATTTGACTATAAAAATTCAATCAATCTCTTATGATTTTAAAAATACATTCAGAATTCTCGTTATCTAGGTTTATAGTGACTGGAGTTTTAGTTGAAAAACTTCACGTCTCTCTTGTAACAGACTTCCACTTTTACAATCGGAACGTATTTACTCCTTTATAAAAAGTGCACAGACCGTAAATAAAAAAAAATGTTACATCCATGTTAAATAATTAAGGTGCATATTATAAGAAATTTATTTATCTGACTATTATGTAAAAATTATATAATAAAATAAGAAAGGAATTAACTGAAATGGGAATAATTCCTTTCCCTTGATGGTATTATTCTTAATTTTAATAGATTGTATAACTGGGTCTTGCATGCAAACATGTCGCATTATTTATTTATCATATAGAAAAAGTATTAAAAAATGCAAATCAAATTTGAATTTTTTCTACAATTTTTAGTATTATTTAAGAAGAATGATTGAACACAAGAACTTTTTTTAATAACTCCTTGTAATTAAGCTGAATTTCAAAATAACAGTACATCTATTAAACAACTAACCGAAGGTGATTAAATCACGATACTTAATAATAAAATAGAAAAAAAAATGTTGAGAAAGATATTCAAACACATTCTCGAGAATGCGATTTTAAAAGTATAATATTTTATTGAAATAGGTGAAATGTATATTCTTGCATTAAATATCTTTAAAAAGTGACACCTTAAGGATTTGAGAATACTAAATCATACTAAAATTAGAAAGAAGTACCTTTATATACTACCCTGAAGTTTACTTACTTCTTTACCATTCTTGGATATTCTAACACTTCTGGCCAAAAGTATTGAAAGTTTGAGAAATTTCACGTTTCCTCAAGAATAAAACCCCAAAAAGTAATGTTTTATCATTTAAAGTTTATATTTTCTAGTATACATAATTTTTTACTACTATACTATAATTTTTTACTATATACTATACTATCATACTATTACTATATACATACTATTATACTATTTATACTATAATTTTATTTTGTATTTTATTCTTTTTGAAATTAAAAAAAATTGTTCAATAAATTGATTCTATCAAGATTTTAGGCTAATTTAAAATATTGACATAAAAATACATAACTTCAAATGAAAATAGATTAACTTTTGAAAGTTTTTTCTTGAAAAAAAAAACGTTAAATTTCGCTGATTTGCAATACTTTTTACCAATTTGGCGATGTATTGGCTTGAATTGAGCCAATATGGAGGTTGAAATCCATCAAGGATCGAGCTTATGATCTTACGATTTGCAGCCGTGTAACATATCCCCTATACAAAAGTAATCACCAATATTTAGTGGCAGTTACTAGCTTATTGAGATGTCACTACAATTTCTCCCTACTAGTGAGTCTGTGAGGAGACGAAGGATGTTATCGCATCAAGTGTTTTTGGCGGGTGACGAACATTTTAATTGTGCCATTTGTTGTGGCGGACGACTAACGTTTGTTATGGCGACTTTTGCTATCGGTAAATGGAGCCACAAAGGTGGGATTTAAAGGTGGGAGGTCAGCAATGTGGTAAGTGGTGTTGGCTTGGAATAGATCCTGGGACATTTGAGTTTGAAATCTCGTAACATAGCCACTAGGCAGAAGCAATTACTCGTATCCCGTAGATGTTATATGGGTTATTAATAGCCACAACCAGTAGCTTAAATGGAAAAAATGAATATTTGAAAACGAATGGTTAAGATACCATAGTTGTTACATCCTAAGAAATATTATCATTTATTATTTTCTTTACATGCAATATTTTGTTCTTTATTCTTACAAATTAAAAAGGAAAATTTACTTTTCTATGAACATTTTCCATCATACCGTTTAATTTCCTATTTTTAATTAATTACTCCTTTTGAATTAATATGCTAATTGATGTAAAGGATGATGAGCTATTGGTTTTCATGCAGGATGTGAATACATTTTTCACTGAACCATTATGTTGTGTCTGTTTTAATGTTATCAAAAATAATTAAAAATAATCTAAATTAAAGGTTATATCTAGTTATTTCACAGGCTTTGTTTCTGAAATTAAGCTTTTTAGCGGTTAAAGTTGTTATATTTAGTTTTAATTATAACCGTTTCCAAAAAAGGCAAAGAATTTTGAAAATTCAATATTTACTGTTGTTGATGAACAATATATATTTTTGCAGATATTATTCTACTTTTACGAAGACAAAGAAATTAAATGTTAAATATTATTACATTATTGATTACTTACTATTTAAAATATATTGGATTTGCAACTAAATAATTGCGGATTTCACCCATAGATGGCTTCAGTTGAATTTTTAGGTTCGCAGACGTAATACAAATGTAAAACACGTTTTGTTATTTGATAGCTGGGAGTTCAGTTGTCAATCAGTAAAAAAATTTTTTTGATTGGTTGTGTAGTTTTCGTTTGGCGTTCGTTGAAAAATGGAGAATCAAAAGGAACATTTTCGTCATATTTCGCTTTTTTATTTCCGCAAAGGGAAAAACGCATCGCAAGCTCATAAAAAGTTATGTGCTGTTTATGGTGACGAAGCCTTAAAAGAACAGCAGTGTCAAAATTGGTTTGCCAAATTTCATTCTGGTGATTTTTCACTCAAAGATGAAAAACATTCTGGTCATCCAGTTGAAGTTGATGAAGCCCTAATCAAAGCAATAATCGATTCGGATCGTCACAGTACAACACGTGAGATTAAAGAGAAGCTTCATGTATCACATACATGCATTGAAAATCACTTAAAGCAACTTGGCTATGTTTAAAAACTCGATACATGGGTTCCTCACGAACTGAAATAAACGCATTTAACGCAACTCCTTAACAGCTACGATTTGCTAAAGAAACGTAATGAAAATAATCCATTTTTGAAAGGATTGATAATTGGCAGTGAAAAATGGGTTGTTTGCAACAATATCAAGAAAGATCAGTTTGGAGGATCAGGAAAAGCGTGGAGCAGGCCAGGAGAACCAACTCAAACAACATCAAAAGCTAATATTCATCAAAAGAAGGTTTTGTTATAAGTTTGGTTGGATTACAAAGGAATTGTCTACTTTGAACTCTTACCACCCAACCGAACGATCAATTCTGATGTCTACATTGAACAACTAACGAAATTAAACAATACAGTTGAAGAAAAGCGGCCCAAATTGACAAATCGAAAAGGTGTTGTTTTCCATCATGACAGTGCAAGGTCACACACATCTTTGGTCACTCGGAAAAAATTATTAGAGCTTGATTGGGATTTTTTGCCACATCCACCATATAGTCCTGACCTTGCACCATCTGATTACTTTTTGTTTCGATCTTTACAAAACTCCTTGAATGGTAAAAATTTCAATAATGATGATGATGTCAAATCGTACCTGATTCAGTTTTTTGCTAATAAAAATCAGAAGTTTTATGAACGTGGTATTGTGATGCTGCCTGAAAGATGGCAAAAGGTCATTGATCAAAATGGGCAATACATTACAGAATAAAGTTATTTAGCTCCATGAAAAAATTGTCTTTGATTTTCTAAAAAAATATCCGAAATGACTTAGTTGCCAACCCATATATTGAAGGAAATTGAGTGGGATGGGAGAAGTCGACTCAAATTTTACTTTAAATTTTTGTTCGAATTCGTGCCTGGTAATCATAAATATATTATCCCAATATAGATTACATCACTTCAGATTCATCTAAATGCTTCTTTAATTTTTTCTATCATAGTCAAAATGTATATTCCCTAAATACATTTAATAAATCATGAAAATGTTGTTTCGAACAATTTGAAATAAAGTAATTAAATTGAATATGTATCGTCAAAAGTTAAAGAATAAGTACTACAAAAAGCATTAGATGCAAACATATATGTATGCATAGATTTGTGATAGGTTGATTCTTATATCTCATTTTCATATACTTTTATATTATAATATTTAATACAGACTGTTACATTTTTTCTTACCTGTTGAATATAAGTTTTGTGTTACTGTGATTTATGATTTGATTTAAAGTAAAAAATTAAAATTTTGTAATTGGCAGAGAAACAAGAAAGAATGTATGCAATACTATTTATAAAAATGTAACTGTTTTTTTTTCATACATCTTAAAATAATTCTCTGATTGCATTTATTTAGAAAATTTAAATCAGATTTCTACAACAAAAGTTTATCGCATCCTATAAGTACGAAATATATTTTAAAATTTATTTTACGAATTAAAAGGACATTTTTAATGTGGTTCTCTGCTGCAGCACATATATCATCAACTCTAAAAATAACATCACGCATCAAACATTAGATAAGTTTTCAGTTGATACAAAACAGATGTCTAAATGAAAGAAAACAAATATCAAAAATATAAAATTGGATTTCTATTTCCTAAAATATACAAAATAATAAATTGATTTGAAGAATTTGTAGTCTTTCTGAATAAAATAATATCAATTCTTTTTTTAAAAAATAACATTAATTCTTTCTTAAGAAATTATTCTAATTCACTCATTGAAAATTCAAATGTTGAGGTCACTGAATATTTATTCATTTTTTAATGCAGTTATTTACTGTCACACAATGCTTACTTCAAATATAAAATATGACCCGACAAAAAAAAAGCTTTCTTTAATTGTACCATATTGTGCAAAAGTAAGTGTTTCTCATAAAAATATATTGTCCAATATTATTTTTAGTTACTCTATTATATTATGCATAATGTATTTAAGAAAAAAATAATTCTGAAAAATACTTAAGAATAATAATACAAAATATTTTAAGAAAATATCAAAATTCACTGATTAAAAATTCGAATGTTGTTACTGAATTTTTTATTTACTCTTAAATTCAAAAATTCTTTGTCAATAAATCCCATAACGTATACTTGAAATATAAAATATAATCCAAGAAACAAAAAAAAAAACTATTTCTTAAGTTGTATGATATCCTTCAAAATTAAATGTCTTTTTCTCTTCTCATAACACAATTTTGACCAATTAGTCCAATATATTTATAAAAAAATTCTTTCTTAAAAAATAAAATATCAAGAATCACTCATTTAAAATTCGAATGTTGAAGTTATTGATTTTTTATTTATTCATAAATTCAATTATTCTTTGTGAATAAATCAAACAATGCTTACTTGAAATAAAAGATAAAATTCAACAAAAAAAGATTTCGTAAATTATATCGCATTGTGCAAAATTATGTGTTATTTATTTTTTGCTTTTTATGGAAAACATTTCTAACAATATTAGTTCAAAATAATGTTCACAAATCCACTTACTGTTCAATATTTTAAATACTGTATGATGGCATAGATATATCATAAATATATGACTGGATGTTTTCTGTTGAAAAAATTAAATTGATTATTCATTTTAACCATTATTACATCGTTTCAACAATTCAGCCCTATGTAGTATTGTGGTGATCTCAAAAAGCCAATAACAGCCGCTAGACATGAGCGTACGCTTTTGTCGAATGGATAAATTACTGGACATCAAACCCAAATATCGCAGGTTCAATCCTTAGCGGAATTCAACCTACACATTGGCACAATTCCAACCAACACAATTCCCACATTGGTGACCTCAGACAATGAATGTTCAAATAGCTGTCGTGGCGCCACCTACCCGCAGATAATGCAACGAATACAAAGTCGTCAGCCTCACTTGATGCAGCAATCAAAAGTCGTCAGATCACTTGACGCAGCAGCAACTCTCTCTTCGCCAATCCATAACACTTGGAGGTATCGAAGCATTCTCTTCGTTCGGCATAACGCTTGGCGCAACAAAAATTGTTCGTCTCTACAGACTCACTGGTAGAGGAGTATTGTGGTGACATCTTAATAAGCCAGTAACAGCCGCTAGACACGAGCGTACACTTTTGTCGATTGGATAAGTTATTGGACTTCAAACTCAAACATCGCAGTTTTGTTCCTTGGCGGAATTTAACCTACACATTAGCGCAATTCAAGCCAAGACAGTCGCCACAGTGTCATTTGAATATTTCTCAACACGTATATGTAATAAAATTATAATATGAAACCGTCAATATCGTACGGATGTATAAAATTATTTTAATAACATTTTTTTTTCCTTCTTTTTTATTCAGATTTGATTTCTTGTCAAACAAGAAAAAAAATAAGAAGAAGATTCAGAAATCGAATAATAGTTTTTACAATCGAGCCATAAAATCCGAAAATCGAATTTTGAGGATCGGGGAGGAAACAGGATCTTTGTTATTTACTTTTAAGAAGGAAAGGAAAAAAAACTTTGATGTGAAAGTTTTATTCCATACGAGGAAATCCGATTTCTGTGCACTGAAACAACAAGAAATGGGGACATTTCTGAATAATAAAAACGGATGTTTTCTCCATATTTTCTGCCATTGTAAGTCCCCGGAGTGACGGAACCAGTGCTGTTTCAATACATCAAAATAAAACATTCGTTTACAACAATGGAAATATCAAATTTTAACTGTAAAAGTTTAAAGTTGGATTCTGAAGTAAACAGCGAGAAACAAATAAATCTAAACTTACTTATAAATCTAAACATACAATGTCCTTTTTTAGATGTTGCTATATTTCCCTTTTAATATTTACTGAGTAAAAAAAAAATATCTTTATAAATGTTCAAATGATGGTTAAATTTTGAAGCAACTGTTTTAAACAATGTTTAAGTCTAGTTTCTTTTGAATATCTTCAAATGATTAAAGGTTTAAAAATATGTATCAACAAAATATGTTTGACATTAAAAGACTGCAACGCTCTAAAAATTCCGAAATTAGTTGTTTGGTGGATTTCATTTCACATTCCTAGTTTTAATACTCATTCTTATTAAATAGTAAATTATTTCAAATACTAGAAAATAAAAATATGTAATAACATTTTTTGCTGCTTGGTTTTTCATTTTATTAAACATATTTTAAATTATTCTATGTTAGCAAATATCAAGAGTATTTGCAAGCATTACCCTGCTTTTCAAGAAAAAAATCCCCCCCCCCAAAAAAAA
>JAPMOQ010015914.1:710256-747733 GCA_026543055.1 Argiope trifasciata | reverse complement strand
CAACTTATGTTGTAAAATCTATCTGTAATCTATATAAAGGATGAATAATAAAGAATCAAAAGTTTGGATTTCACTTTCTTTCAACTGATATGCAAATATGTAATAAAACTGGAAATAAAATTAATTTATTTGTGAACTTTCATTTCTGAATTTTCTTAAGTAAGGCATATATTTTCAAGTTCTATGAGATCCCACTTGTTCTTACAAAATCAATAGCTTTATCTATTATTTCAAGCAATTCTTCTTGTTTCTAATCAAATTCTACTTTCTGTATTTTCTTTATCTTTTGAACGATTGAGCGAGTAGCCTATTTTACATTGATAATATATCAACTTCTGTAAAACCGTCAGCAATAAATATATAAAAATCTAGCGAATCCAATATTCAAAATATTTATGGTTCACTCTCTATAAATATGTAATATTCTTTTCTTGAATAACTATCTAAAGCTACATGTTGTATTCCATTTTGACGATAATGGAATCCCGTCTTACTTCTGACGCCGCCCATTTTGCCCCCCGACGAGTTTTGTAACATGCTTCCATTTAGATAAATTTGTTATGAAACTTAATCTGGAGTCTTGATTAATCCACAAGGCAACTACTCTTCTCAACCAATCCGTAAAGAATTATTCATTAATTTATACATGAAAAATATAAATTTCATCAATAAGGCAAGATGTATTAACACAATACATCATCTCAAGTCATCTTCTGTTTCTTGTGAGTTTAGTTACATTATGTCCCATTTTAAAGCAACACTAGGACTGATTTGAGATGGACTTCTTAAGTTTGAACCAAGATCTGATAATGAGGACGACACCTTAACTGTCATCCCTCTCTCCATACCAAGCCAAAACAGCAAGAGGACGTTTGACTTTTTAAATGTTTATCAGACTCACTTCCACCAAGGCTCGGGTCACGAATCTCCATCTTTCGGTTCCGAGGAGAATATCATACCTCCAGGCCATCGCGGCACTTCTCTTCTTGTGAATCGAAGTATATGTGAAATCTCTAAATTCTTATAGAGCACAAATAAGAAGTGAATGAACTATTGGATAGAGATGTTACTTTTGTTCGAACAATAACATTGAAAACCCTTCATAAGAAAGCCCTTCATCTTAATTGTTTCATGACTGCTATTATTCAGTTGGATTATTTATATTCTTGGTTAGTACATGAACTCTAAATCATCAAAGAACACTTCAGTTTAGTTTATTTATACCAAAGTCCCGTTGTAAAGCGACACATGTTATTTTGGGACTGACCTCGTAATTTTGAATCACGCTGAGATAACGAGGACGACACCTAACCTGGCACCCTCCTCTCCATACCAATGGAAGGACGTTTGGCCTGATATATTCAACGGGCAAGAGACACGGTGGTTATAGGATGGTTGGAATCGTGTCTCGGACATGAAACCCTCCGGTTCCGAAGCCGAGACATAAACCACCAGGACACCGCTGCCCTATGTACATTTCAGAGATTTAATTCAATAACTAACATTTACATCTAATTTATCTACCAAAAATAATACTATTTTCTAACCCATATTTTCTTCCTGTTTCAATGAATCATATTTATTCATCTGCCATCAATTGCTTATGTTTAGTAATGAGTATCATGTCTGGTACTGAATAATATTTTGATTATTTCTTCTACTGAAAGTTATGAGCACCTACAAATCAAACTATGTTACAAATTATATCTTGTGGAAATAAAGAAGAGAGTTATAGACGAACTCACTGACAGGATATATTTAAGTGTGAAACATATTTCCTAACGATAAGGTTACGAATATAGTAGTAGCACGATATAAGGGGAGACTTCAATCTTGTTTAACTGCAACATAATAAAAGATATAGGGTAAATTTGAATACTAGGCAGAATTTTCTATTTTATCAAAGACGAAGATTCACAAATCGAATTATAGTTCTTAGAACTGAACCCCAAAAAATCCAAAATCGAATCTTCTGAATTGCGTAGGAAGGCGGATTCTTGTTATTTACATCCAAAAAAAAAACAATTTCCATGCAGAAGTTTTGTTTCATACGTGGAAATAAAATTTTTTCCAAAGTGAAACAACCATCAGCGGGGATATTTCTGAATAATAAAAATGGATACTTCTCTCGTATTTCTTGCAACAGTATATCCCCTGAGTGAACAGGATTGCCGTTATTTCAACGCGACAAAATCAGGCTTTCGTTTATTGCAATGGAAAATTATATTTTAGCTATGAAACTTTATAATTTTGCATCTTATAAAAACGGTTATATATGGAAAGAAATATTTTTCTTGTTGCTTTTTCATCAGTTTACATGTCTTGAACAGATAAAAATATTTCTTTCTTTTAATGTATATTTTCTTATAGGCTATTAATAAAACTATTACACAATTGGAAAGCAGAAATGTTTTCTAGATGTTGAAGAAAACTTCGAATAAAGGCTGTTAAAACAATTTCTACAGGCTAGAAAATATTTTCATCGTGATATAAAAATTTAATAATTATCTCTGCCCATCAGGAATAATTCTTCGAATCAAATATAAATGAAACAAACTAAATAATTCTATGAATAAGAGTTTAAATTATTCTACTGAAATATACTACCATCTTTCATATTAATCGGTACCATAGAAATTAGCTTTTTTATATTGCAATATGTTCCACATGTTATATTTATTCATACCTTAATTACTACCATTAATCATAATAATATGACTTAAATAATATTTCGTTCATTTGGTGTATATTTCATTAGATGCTGCTAAAAAATATGTGGCAGAATTAGAAATTTAAAACGTTCTCTAAACTAGAACATTTTCTAGAAGTTTAAATCTAGAAAAGGTTTTAAATCTGGATAGTAAAATTTAATTACCTTTTTATCCTGAAATAATTCTCCGAATCAAGCGTGAAAGAAACAAGATAAATTATAAGATAATTATTCTAAGAATTAGTCAAAAATCAAAACAATTTTATAGCTTTGTATTTCAATTTTATTTGTTCCAAAGAGATCGGCATTTTCATCAAACGTGCTATTCTCTTCATGTTATGATAATTCATGTCTTAATTACAAATCATAATTATATGACTAAAAGAAATAAAATTATTTCTTTGGATGTAGACTTTCTTAGATGTTATTAAAAATACTTGGCCCAATTGGAAAATTGAAGATTTTATAATTTGAAACATTTTTTAGAAATGGAAAACTAGATAACTGTTTAATCGTGATACCAAATTGTAATGATTTCCCTGCCCTCTAGGAACAATTTTCCCAGTCAAATGTGGTTAAAATAAACTAAATAATTATAATAAGAATTCAAGAACATAAATAATTTTGTAATTCTCAATTTCATATTTATTTGTATCATATTAATTTTATTTTTTCATTATTTTTTTATTCGTTTTTTTATATCTTGCTTCGAATTGTTTTGAACAATGGGATTTTTTTTTTAATTTTCAGATAAACAAATTACATGGTTGGATACAAAGAGCTAAATGTATTTACATGTTTCTATTAATTCTCTTAAATGAGTTATGAAACACACAGAGTATTAATTTTAGGTAATATTTTCATAAACTTTCTTTAAAGATTAAAAAAATTCAAATTTGCATGAAACATTTTTGAAATCTTATGAACTATATTTTTCTTTATATAATTAATTAATATCACAGCCAGTATTTTCAATTATATCAAATGTTTTATATCTTTATTTTCCTATTCATTTTTATAGTTTTTATCTTTTTATCTTTTTTATCTTTTCTTTTTAATTTTTATATTTCCTACATATTTTTACCCATCTTTATATAATTGAATTTGTAACATGTTTGTAACGATGATTTTTTGTTCTTGGGTTTTCAGTGACTTTGTTACATTTTAAAGTTTGAAATATTAATCTTGAGTATTTGAGAATAATACCATATTTTAATTATTTCAAAACTCATTCAGGTTTTAATCATTTAATATCAATAGTTATTAATACACAAAATAGTTGCCATCTGATAAAGATCTAAGAAACAAAAAACTAATTTCATAATATTTAGAATAATAAATAATTTACCTGTTTGGAAAGGAATAATGGCTTCATAAGTTAAATTTTCATCCTTTAACATATTTTCTACCAATGCTTTTTTCTCGAGTGACAATAATATTGAAACGTAATTGGTGGAAATTCTTAGTTAACGAAATTACCAACTCAACTGATTACTTTTAAATTACGAATTACTAAAAACTTTGAGCAATATATTTTGGTGATTATTAAATAGAACAATTAACGTAACGACATTAAAGCATACCATCATTGAAAATAACTTGGTTTGGAGAATTAAACTCTATGAGTGGCGTTCCGCAAGGTTGAACAAAATTGAGAATTTTTAAAAATAAGGATAATGTAAAAAACCTACAATTGATAGTAAATTAAAAATAAATATTCGATTAATAAAATTGAAATTACAAGTGAAGTACTTTTATTATAGAATGAGGTTTCACAATCTCAAATCTCTGAGGTTAAATTTAGATACCATCATGAATGTGAAGGTCTGATTTTAATTATTTTAAATCTTTGATACACTTTAATTAATCATTTTAATGAAATTGCAAA
Source organism: Argiope trifasciata (assembly GCA_026543055.1). Taxonomy (NCBI): domain Eukaryota; kingdom Metazoa; phylum Arthropoda; class Arachnida; order Araneae; family Araneidae; genus Argiope; species Argiope trifasciata. Next base: position 743,135 of record JAPMOQ010015914.1, on the reverse strand, counting down.
ATATTTAATAAACATTCCGTAAACATGTAAAGTGTAACAATATTCTTGTGATACCATCTAGATATAAATATGCAGCACATGCTATGTTTTCTTGTTTTAGGAAAAATAAATCTAGATAATATCGATTCCTTTACAAATTAAAATTACATTAACATTTGCAAATATTTTACACCTCTAATTGACTTTCAACAGTTTATGTATACAAAATTATTATTATGTGAGAACATGATCCTGTTTTCATTAGGAAGTTTTAAATAAATTAAGGCAACAAGTAATTGGAGTGAAATCGCGTAGGCAATGAATAAAACAAAAATGGCAATATTCATAAATATCTCATATATCTTTTATCTGTTTTTACCAGTATTACTTTATTATTATATATGCTTCTTTCATGGCAGATGCGTTTTTAAAAGGGTGGCGTAGAACTATGACATCATATCTGTTATTTTCATGGAATGTAGTTTTTTTCTAAGGGAACTAAATAATTTAAATTTTAAAATATGTTCAAAAACTCCTTCACTCGCATGCATTAACAGTTTTGATAAAAGTCTTTTCTCTTTCAACCAATGGTGAAATATTACTTTATTCATTCATATGTGGGAAGCATTGAATGATTTGACTCCGGTTCTAAGATTAACCTATTATAAAATAATTTGATGACCTCAGAAATTAGAAAATAGCAGTTTGCGTTGACAAAAATATTGTTTTCAGAAAAAAAAATTTACTAATCTGGCTGAAATTAATGAAGACAAAAAATTACTTAGAAAATAATGTTCTCACGTAACTGGAAATTTGCTATCGTAGATTTCATTTTTACTTTATAAATATGTATACAAATTATTTTCTTCTTTTTTTTCTAATTTTCTTGAGACCTATTGTATTTGTATAACTCCCTAAAAAGAAACTGGATTCACTAAAAGATATTTCTGATAACTCTTGCTCAGTAAATAAGGTAGCAAGAAGTACAGCTTATGAAGATACAATCTCTAGCTTTTATAGATTCGTTCCCAACCCATATTCCCCTGCTGTTATGTCTTATCGCTCTGTTTGATCTGCCATCAATCATTTGCAACCATCCATGAGTGATTGCTTCGGTTATTGATTCTGCTCAAATATTATGAGCACTTATGGATCAAACTTAATATTTCCGTCAAGAAATAATGTCTTGTTTATCAAACTGGTACCGTAATAAGGAAAGATATTATTGAGTGACAGCACTTAATAACGTTTTCTGATAGTATATTGTTTATATGGACAATATGAAAGATTTTGAAATGTAATCCTAAAACACCATGAAGAATTTGGAGGGAAATTCCAGATTATTATTACCCAAAATAAAAGATGAAATCTACTATCACAAATTTGAAGTAATCATGTGAGAACATTATTACTTTAAAGTTATTATATGGCCTAACTAAGTCATTAATCAGTTAAAACCGATTTGAAAGAATCACAAGACTACTCTATCGGTTTATCTCTTATACATATATATATATATATATATGTGTGTGTGTGTGTGTGTGTGTGTGTGTGTGTGTGTGTGTGTGTGTACTCTCTTTAAAAGTTATATTGTGAAAGACGACTCAAAAATAATATTGCATTAGTAGATGATAGATAATGGAAAAACTATACTGTGAAGCCAGACTCAAAAATAAAAAAAGCCTAAGTCGCCAATTTATTGAGGCTTAATCAATTTATTGCTTTCAAATTTTGAGGCTCCCAAAATCTCACTGTAAGAAATTTCAAAGAACACAATGCTCAATATAGAACTCAATCGTTTTGATATAAAATATTTAAATTTTTAAACTTAAGTTTGTTTTATTATTCGAAATGATTTAAATTCGCAAATAACTTTAAATGTAAAAGAATGGCCAATAGTACTTGACAAATGCTATTACAAGAGTAAGATATGAAACTGATTGGTTTTATTATTAGTAACATTATTTCCTATTTTAATAACACGCATATCTGAATTAGTCACAGCTTTTATTATATGCTGTAAAATGGAGATCCTTGAAATGTTTACAAGTTTTTAATGCATTTTTCTTCGTTCTCAAACACCATTTTGCATCATTAAGGGCTTCTTTTTTTAAGGTATAGCAGAAAAAAAGACACTGAAATTTTATAATTGAAATGAACAAATGTAACTGGTTTAAACATTTGAAAATTTTAATGTAGAACTGTTCAATAAACTATATGTTGCGTATCTCCGAGAACCACAGATATATCTTTAGATTTTTACTATAACTAGTATGACTAATAAACCTCAACATCGTGGAAAAAATTCATTTTTTTTCAATTTTTTATCAGAGGTCACAGTCATTCAGCTACGAAATATTAATTTTTAAATATACATAGAATATCCCGATAATCGTATATTACATTTCTAAATCATAAAAAAATTGTTATAGGGAATGCTTTTAAAAAACTGACATAATCAGTATCTTCAACTGATTGTATAAAAAGCACTACAATCAACTAAATCATGGATGATTATAGCATATAACGGAAAGGTTCAGATCTCGTGACCAGATATCATCTACACTATAAACAGAATTACTTTCTACTCAATGTTTAAAACTATGGCTATTTATATAGAATAATTTTACAGCATATTAAAAATGTTTTTAGATTGTGAGGAAAATCACATTAAAATATAGTAATTAAGTAAGTCTGAATTTGCCAAAAGAATGAATTTCGCAATCATGATCGGCTTCTAGATAACAACTAAACAAGAAAACATATAATAAAAGCATGCATTCATAAAAAACAAATAATCAATTGTTTAGAAATAAATTTTTTAAATTATTCATGTTTAATTTATCACTCACTAAATTCTACTTTTTCTTATATATATTATGAAAAAAACAATCATATTTTAATTAAAGTTTGAGCAATCTTACTCAGAAAGGGATTTAAAAAAGGAATTTTCAGAAGCCTGCTTAAAATTTTTTTTAAAAAGTATTACCATAGTAAATATTGCATATTATTTTAAATACGGAAACATTTCTTTAAAGAAATAAGCATAAATATATATTGAAGATTCTGAAAAATTATTGAAGATACAAGTATTAGAAAGCATAAAGACCTGGATTTACCTAAAAGGAATAAAACAAAATATGAAAACAGAATATAAGGTGCTGCATATCAACATAAAAATTCAAGTAAATGGATTCGTAATAACAGCTCTCAGAAATAAAATATCCTAATTTACCAGAAAAGGTAAGAGAAATTAGTCTTTAAATTTCAAATATTTAAAAAAAATTCACAAAAAATTACAGATACTTGAAGAATATTGAAATTTAAGATAAAACAGAGTAAGCATAAACATTGCAAATAAACAGAGGATAAAAAAGTTTTATCCTTTAATTCATTCTGATTTTCTAATTACCATTATGAGTCTCATACGTAATTACTTCAATTAAAAAAAATTCATAAAAAGTTAAATTATTGCTTAAAAAGTGATTCAGAATTCTTCCTAAATGAAATAATTAAGGAAACAAATTTTATGTTAGGTTGTTTAATTCATCGCTAATGAATTAATTATCTATAAATGGATGACGTAATGTTTTAAATAGATTAAAATACGAAAATAAATTGTCATTCAAACCGAAGCAAAAGACAAAAGAACATGTAAAATAAAATGTATGGATTTTCCTTTAAATAGTATGCTCTCAATTTAAACTTATTATTCTTTTTTTTAAACATTTTAGGAGCCAGATATTTGTTTTAAGTTAATTTAGAAACAAAGTTTAAGCATAAATATTTAGTTCAAATATTATTATTATTGCATATTTTTTTGAATATTGCTCCTAAAATACAGTCAAAATACACAATAAAATCTTTTAATTAATCTTTTAAAAATTATTTATATTTAATATTTTTAATTTTTTTTAATTCTGAAATTCAGGCTAATACTATAAACCATTGTTTTGAAATATTTTCTCCTAATGTAAACTCGTATCATATTTTTTGATTGAATTAAACCTTAACCTCTCAGTTATCCTTATAATCTAAATATATAATAATATTTTACAAATAATAACACTTCAACCCATGTTATGTTAATTCCCAAAGAATATGGACAAAAATTTGACACGAATGAACAAAACAAATACAAATAATTCCCCTAATATCTCTATTATAAGAAAACTTACCTGAAAAGGAAAATCAAATATTAAAAGTAATCCTATTTAAAAACGTATCTCAAACGTGAATCAGCTTTGTCATTTCCTTTGCATTGTTATTAAAAATTTTATCACGCATATAGAAGGAACATGGTCATGATTATTTAATGTATCCCTCCTCCCTATCTAGAAGGGTTCTAAAACCTAATTGAATATCTAGACCGAATGTAGGCGAAAATTACCGAGTTCCCTACCTTATCTTCGATGATGATTCAAACAGACATGTTTGAATAAAAATAAAACCAATAAGGGAAGGGTTCACAGAAGGAAGGTAAAAAAAATATATATTTAAGGGAGATAAATGATTAAAGGGGTGGAGCAGCTTGATGTGGGAGGTTGGATTCGTTCATCTCGCAACGAAAAGGAATGATTTTTTTATCGTCTGCTCACTTTTATTTTATTTTTTATTTTTTACTTTCTTTCTTGTAGCTGAGTTATCGTCCGATAAAAGTAAGGGTACGTCACGTGATTGTGTGAAAATTTCCAAAACGGTGAGAAGGGATGAATCATGAGGTGGCATTTAACCATTGATTGCACTCGGAATGCTTACAAGAGTTGGAAACTGTTTTTGATCCATGAATAACGTATTTGATGCGTGATGTGTTTTGGTATCATTGGCGAAGTCGTAGAAAAAAATAGTTTTTGCCTGTGTATGTCTACAACAGCGAAACGGATGAACGATGACTTTGAAGTCCTCGAAAGTAGATTTTTATGGTTATTTTGGAAAGTTGTTTTATGTACTTAACCAGTATTTTTGAAAATTTCCAAATTCTTGAAAAGCGAAATACTTTTTTTAGATATAAAATCCTAAAAATGCGGCAGACGCCATTTAATCTAAAAATAAGATTGTTTTCTGTTTCTTTCGTTTAATTTCAGTAAGTTGATTTATTACTGTCTTTAAAATTTACTCTTTTGTGCATTTTTTAAAATTCTTATTTTGTTTTAGTAAAAAATTTTCATTTATTTATTTTTTTACTTTGTCTCGTCCTACAATCAGAGAAAATAATGTAGTCACGCTTCTTTATTCTGACATCATTCAAAATAAATTAGCCCTTTAACCGAATCTTTTTTCACGAAAACGGCCCAAGAAGTCTCTTTTTATCACTGATAATTGATGTACCGATACAATTAAAGGTAAAAAACAGTTCAAAGCAAATTTATCAATAATATTTTATTGTTTATTGATTATTGAATATTTAATTTAGTGTTATATCTTTTAATGCTCTGTTCAAGATTCGTTTAACAGAATATTTCATAAGGTAAACGTCTAAACATTGAAATAACGCATCTCCAAGGGGGCAGCACTTATCTGTCTGAAAAAATCAGCATACTGATAAATGCGATTGAATATCTTTAAACTGGCAATCAGAAAAACATAATCATTCCTGTTTATTTCTTGTGCCACAGCAAAAGAAGCATGACTTTTAAAAATCCTCGTAACAAAACGCAATATATTTTTTAAGCTCAGAACAAAACAGAAAATCTAAAATCAAATATTGTTTCACAAATCATACATGTGATATCGCAAAATCTTAGAACAAAAATAAAAAATGCACGCTGTTTTTATTAGTATTATTATTAAAGGGGATTCTTTTTTTTTCTTTCTATACCCCAAATTTTATTTCATATCATACAAACATGTAAAAAATTCCAAAATTGAATAATAATTTGTACATTCGAAATATAAACATGAAATCGAATTTCGAGGAACACGAAAGAAACTAGATTCTTGTTATTTATTTTCATAAAAACAATTTACATGCGAAAATTTTATTCCATACAAGTAAATACGGTTTCTGCAAACTGAAACAATATGCAGCGGAGACATTTCTGAATAATAAAAACATTTTTTTCCCTTTATTTTCTGCTGCTGCTCCCTTGAGTGACCAGAGCTAGTGCTCTTTCAATAACACTAAATAAAGCAGTTGTTCGCTTCTATAAAAGCATCAAATTCAGTTGAAAAAAATTGAGCCTCTAGTGTTGATAACAGTGGGAAAAGCAAAGCTTTTTTGCCTTAGATTATTTGTTACTCAAAACAATATTTCATATTTTTTTCGCTTCAGATCTGTTGCCTAGAAAATATGTTTTTAATTGTCAAAGGTACGAAAGAAACAAACAGTTCATTTACCCTTTAATTTGATGTTGGTTAGATTTTATAACTCTAAAATAGTGCAACAAATTACATTGCTAATCAAAAAGACATTTTCGGATATCAATAAATTCTTTATAGGTTCAACATATTTAGGTGATTCTAATTTCCACCATTTGATAATAAGGCATACTTCCAAAAGATCAATTTTATCTGAAGTCACTTATGATGTTGATAGTTTTAAAATTTGTGCAATTTAAACTTTTTATTTGTTTGCATGAATTATCTTACTTCATTATTTGCACAATAAATTATGTAATTAAATTAATTTAAAGATTGTTTAATACATAAATACATTAATTTATGGGCTGTTAAACTGTTGGTTGTTTATATGCTGTTTAAACTGATATAATTTATAGGCTGTTTAACAAGAAGTATTTTATAGCTTCAACGAGAATGCTTTACGGCACAACAGTAATCATCATACTATCTTGCTGATTTCTCATTATTTAAAAATAATAAAACAGTATATTTCAAATATTATTCAAAATAATAAAATAGTATTCATGATTTTGTCTATATAGAAAATCAAGGATCCGTATTTGCCATACTACAGATGACGCTTTCCCTACGTCTAAAAAATCAAACAGGAGAAGTAATTTTGTTTAATTCTCCCATGGATTCGTAGACAATATTGAACAATCTATAATAGGTTTGATCAGGCTTATATCGAAAAACCATTGATCACTTGAAATAAGATATTTTCTCCACCACTGTATAAAGAATGCGACCTAATGAAATAATTTTATAGGGCATTCAATAAAGATGATATCTGCTTCTTATACGATTATATCACGTTTACTGAAATGAAAGAGGAGAATATGAAAACAGAGAATTTTTATAGACATCAGATTTATTAAAGATCCAAAACTTTCGGCTGATGGTGAATCTTCTTTTCGATCATGTTTGACTTAAAAATTTAGGGTAATCATAATGTTAACAATTATGAAGATTTGGTGTTAAATATACTCAACAATTTTTTAAGGAATTTTAGATCTGGGATTAAGTTGTATTTTCAACATAGTGATCTAAGAGAATGTTGGGGAAAATAGATTCATTTTAGTGAGAAATAACGATAGAGATTCCAGAAGAATTTCAAAGCAGTGGAAACAAAAATATCAGCCGGTGTCCTGGCCCAATAGTAGCCTATCTTCTTCATGATTTGGGCGTCATGGGTGCGAGTTCTGGATGGGCATGGTTGTTTTTTCCCTGTTCTATGTATGCGATGCATGAATATGCCCTTCTGTTAAAAGGGGATTGGGCAAGGGAATGAGTGATACGTGATTGGCAAATTCGAACTCTGGGTCCTATAGTTGACGATACTAAAACAAGAGGCACGCCCTATTGGCTTAATTCGCTGTCTTGATAACAATGAGCTTATCCAATGGAAAGTGCGATAAGAAACAACAAAAATATCAAAACCATAAGGATCCTTATTGGTGGTAGTTTATTACTGCACACAATAATTTAAAATTTCATCAGCAAATAAAAACAAATTTTTCAAGAAACACTTTCCCCTAAATTTTTCCAATTAACTTATGTAATTTAAATTTTATTGGATTTAATACGACTCTATCATTTAATTTTTATCATATGCTTATTTTATTCCAATATACGAATTACGGATTACGGTTAAAATATAATTTCACTTTATTACGAAAATTATTGTCGATCGTTCATAGATGATACTAGATTCTAATTCAATTTACAAAATTATTATAAAATCACAGAGTAACCAATCAATACATCATTACAATACTACAATATAAAAGTGTAATGAATATTTTGTCAATATTTTTAGAGACTTCCACATATATCATCAGTCGCGATTTATTTGCTCAAAAGTTAAACACAAGGAAAGAAAAAAAATGTATGCCCTTTCTTTTCTTGACATTAATTATTTTTTTTATTTCATTTCCAAGATTCCCACGCAAATGGAATGATTGATTTTACCATTCAACCGAAACCGACTTTTGAAATTCTCGACGCGACACGCACTCCTGTTGTATATAGTTACTATTCAAGAAAACAATTTATATGAGCAAGTAATGTTTCTTGTTAGGAAATGCGATTTCCATGAACTAAAACAACGAACAACAAAAACATTTCTGAATAATAAAAATGGATGTTTACTTCTTATTTCTTTCTAGCGCAAGAATACCCTGGAGTGACCGCACCGCAACTCTTTCAATACGTCAAAATAAAACATTAGTTTATAGCAATGAAAGTATCAACTTTCGGTTGGAAAAGTAGAAAATAAAACAGGAACAGATGAAATCAAATGAGAAATATTTATTTTCATAAAATAAAAAATTGTCATTTTTTATTCGCTTTTGAAATGCCAAATGAAAAAAAAAATCAGTTATTTAGATATTTATCCATAATTATGAAGTAGAGCTACTTTTTTTTTCTGTTTCCACATCATTCAAAGTATAAAAAATCTTTTAAAACATTTTTGTTAATGAAAATTGACTGATAGACGAGAATGCGATATTTTAAATCCTTTAAAATAATACGTTAGATTAGACCTGCTTAAGAAAATGTTCATTTACTTGTGAAATTAAAACAGAAAATCAAACAGATAAAACAAAAAGTTTTAAAAAGCCTAAATTGCTCAATAAAAAATAATAAATACGATATTAATTGTGTGTTATACTATCAATTTAACTACCATTCGCTACCCTGAATAAGGCGAAAATATTGTGATTGTCAAGAAATTAAAATTTGAGATTTTGATGAATCTTCAGCTTTCAAACTTACCTGAATAATACACACACACACACACACGTGTGTGTGTGTGTGTGTGATAAAATTTGGTACACAGATTTCACACCTAAAGTGTATATCTATCAAATTTTGAACCGAATTTGTCAAGGACTAACCGTCTGTCAGTTTATAAGTCAAAAAAATGTAAATGGTGAAATTGAAATACGCAACGACTTCAATATATCAAATTTGGATTGCGATTTTATGACAACAATTATAATCCCCGTCGATTGCTTTGTTGTCAGTTAACAATTTTTTTTTCGATAGGAAACTATGTGTAGATATAATGCTATGTAATGTCCCATTCACAAAAGACTGCAAATTAATAATAATAAAAAACTTGTCAATGTCACTACATCACCAATGCCAATACATTTGCAATAAACCCTTATCAACAATTGTTTTTCGTAATTACTGTACGTCATTGATTCGCACGGCATCCTTTGCTTACCCACAGCCCACAATTTTTACTGGGTGGGGGATGAGGAGTACCTTTATTAGAGATAATGGGTAAAATTTCGAGGTGACCACAAAAGCTAATTTCTACTTCACTATCTGAATGCAATTTCCGATACAATCTCAAAAATCAATTAATTAATGAGTTAAAAATCGGACAATTTATTGATCAAAAGTTTTCAAAAACTAAATATACAACTAAGTACCCTTATTTCATGCTGTTTGTAAAATATAAAAAAATACATATCAATAATGAACTATTAAATTAAAACTGAAAATCATTTTCTTTGGTGATATATCTTTCAAGCATTGTTGATATAATATTAATTTCTAAATATATGATATGCCATACAGCTCTAAACCCTCCTATTAAAATCTATCTTCGTAAAATATATAATAAATATTCATGTAGCTATAGACTCGAAATAATCTTTCAAAATCTCAAATACAAATGAAAATATGTTTAATATTGACTTTTAAAATTTACAGTCATTACAGGCAAGCTTATTCTTATATTTTTAATAAAAAGTGATTGTGAATATACTTGGAAATTGAATTATATTAAAATTTTCAAACGCTGAAAAACTAGAATACTTTATTGGCAATCAATTTAATATTATATAAAGATTTTATTGAAATGAAATGTTGATATGCAATAAACAAATAATAAATTAATTTTCTTATATTTTTTTTTTAATCACAGAATATTTTTATTGAAAAATCACATCGTTACTAAAGAAAAAAAAAAATCTATAATCAAATTGAAGAAATTTCAGCATCGGATTGTTTTTAGCTTTATTATCTTATTATGTAACATGTTGTAAACAATTAATTTCTTTTTTCAAGAATAAATTTTACTATCTCGTACATGAAATATAGAGAAAGTACAATGATCGTCAAACATTCGAAGTCCGGATTTTCTGTAATATCAACGTTTTCCATCTCCTTGAATTAAAAAAAAAGTTAAAATTAAATCAAATTAGATTCTCCTCATCTTTGCTACTCACCATATGCATAATTCTTTTTAACTTTTTTTTGTTTAAAGAAATTTGGTTTTTTTTTATGAAGATAATTATTTTCAAATAAATTAGAGATCTGGTATAATACGCAGTTAGTCCAACTGAAGAGATTTTTAAAACTAATCTGATCGTAGTAGGAAAAAGAAGGGCATTATATCATGGTAAAGCTTTCAGCTATGTGTTATGGGCTTAGGACTAACGCTTAATGTTCAACGTTTTTGTAATACTATATGATAATATAGTATTTGCAATGTTGTATAATATTATTGAAAGTTAAACAGCATAAAGATAATAATAACAAGCTGTACAATATTGTGCAACATTCCTTGTTTTATTTGGTTTCTGAGATGCCATATAAATTGCCTAATGCTGTTGTCACATGAATGAAAGAAACATTGTGTAATACTTTATGTAACCACCTAATTATTTTTTGTGATAAATTTCCTTGTTTTAGATGTTCTTTGAGTCTTAGAATCCTGACCATCTGAAATAATAGCAGTAAAAATGCAATAAGATTAATAGATGTTACTGTCTTCACACAAATATTGTAGATATCTATGTGATTTTGGACAATCTAACTATGTGTCTTTATCATTGTTCATTTTCTATAGTATCTGTAGTGGTATGGTATAAATGAATTAGTTAAAATTCTTCACAGCTGACGATTATAATTGCTGTCAGTAGATTACTCATGAAAAGCCTCTCTGGCAGTTTGTTGGAAAATAACAAGCTCATCGGTTTAATTCAGCAATCATAGAATCTCTTGATGGACTGACATCATTTTCTCATGATTTTTCGAGAATTCTCTTTGAATTGAATCAAATCATGAGACTTATTATAAAATATAAAAAAGAAAGAGTTTTCTGAAACTGTATTGCAAGTTTGATACATTCGATGCGGCATTTGACATATTTCTGTACCTTCCAGAGCTAGAATCGATTTTTGTAGTTATCGGTACCTCGCATGGATAATAGTAACGTATTGAGAGTAAAATCTAGTTTATGTGTCAACATCTGCTATTAGCATAGAAAAAACAAACGATATTTCAAAAGTTGAAATTTTACAAATTTAAATAGTTACGTTGCAATTATGAATTATTTTATAAGTGAATAATTCATGTATGAACATCATCAGCAGCATGTTCATTTGTAGTCATTTACATACTCATGTAAATAAAATATGCGATTACTCCCATCATTCTCACAGCTAACTCACACCACCTAAGTCACATTTTATATAAAGAAGAATAGAAGAAAGGTGCAGCCATTTATACTACATTTTATCATGTCTGTATTAATACTAATAAAACTAGTTCCAGTGTTAAATCGATTGCATGCCCAAGAAAAAATATTTGCAATCATTCCAAGAGCACACACCATCACGAAAAGTTTTATCAATAAAATATTGAATAGTAGCTTTTCTTTAATTCGTTTTGCCCTTTCCTGCATTATCACTAATAAAATTGTTCCATTTTATAACTCACTTGAATAAGTAAGATCGTAAAGCCGTGTAATACATGACCGAGTTTTAAATTAAGCTTCAAGGCAGAACTCTTTTAGAGAAAATCAAGAATGGTCCACAAAACTTCTCCCAGTGTTTTATCTCCACCTAAAGACGATGTTTCGCCATCGGGTTCACACTTTGATCTTATCGCCGTCTGGAATTAAAGGAAAAAGTCGCAAAGCCCATTCGAAAAGAAAATAAAACCTGGCCAACGATAAAAAAAATGGAAAAAAAGAAGGAAGTCGTTTCCCAAAGAAGAAAAATAAATGTGTCCAAAAACATTTCATGAAGTATGACACTTACAGAAAAAAATGGTAGCAAAAGTTGGGATCAGAAGAAAAAAATATATATAAAGATACATCTTTCGAGTTGGAAAATAAAATGTCAACCCGCGGAAAATCCCTTCTTTCAGGGTTCATCGAACAAGCGTCCGGCCCCTCGTTGTCTATTGGCTTGCAAAAAGACTTTATCCAAGATACAAAAGTGGTAAAATGGAATGAAATATTTTCCACCGAATCCCGGTCTGAGCTCTTCCTGTGAGAATGAATCGGAAAAGTTGTGTTTTTGGCACCCATGTTTTAGTAATATTCTGCTGATCCGGCAGAAAGGAAGTAAGACTGACTTTCAAAGAAAAGTTTTTATCAGAGAAGTAAGGGATTTTTTTTCTAAGAAAATGTCTTATAAAATAATAAAACACATAGGTGTGTAATCTTGTTTTATATAAAAAGTATCGAAGTTTACTTACAAAGGTGGAAATTAAAAATGGAATTAAAGAAGCCAATATGTTATGACTTTACAATGTCTTGACAAGATCATCTTTGGCATGTAAAATCGTAATAAAAGTTATTTAAACTTAATCATGATATCGCATTATTAAATATCTTCTAAAATGCTTAGTAGGTTCCAAAACAAAATTCATGTGATGAATTCAATTCAATTTTTATGAAATAAACATAAATTGCTCCATCTATCGTAAAAATAAAACTTTAATGAAAGCAAATATTTTGATGATAGTTTAAAAATAAGTAGAATCAAATATTTAAGTTTGTTGATAATGAGTAATTATATGAGTTTACATACTCTCATGTGTTCATGTATGTGCGAGTGTGTATATTGAGGTATCTCGCCCTATTTGTATGTTTATATGCAGGTATCTCTGGTTTTTGGCGCCTGAATGGACAAATCGTTTGAAATACTTGGCACTTATATGCTTTGAAATGCAGTACTTGTCTCATTTCCTTCACCTTTCTTAAAGATTTAAAGATTAAAAGACATTTTATTTAAACCGATTTTAGATGTTTTGTACTAAAACACCTAAAATGATATTCACCCAAATAAAATTTTTACACCATTTTAAAAGCTAAACTAACTAATCAAGACTTCAGAGTTTTGACTTCAACCTTTATAAATTGGTGTGTAGCATTTGGGTAGAATTTATTCATATATTTATTGATTTTATTTTAGAGAAATATATCGAAATTCGTATATATAAACAGCGATTCGGGAAGTTATGCTACATTACTCCTAAACATTGGGAAAAATGTAGTAGGTACACTGATTTCTACTATATATTTATAGTGGGCATGCCTTATTGATATGATATGCAAAAACTACATTAATTAAAAGTAATAATTTCAATGCATATGACAAAACTTTTAAAATTCATTGTTGCAAATCAATTTAAATATTAATGGTGAACGATATGAAGGAATATTTGAATGAAGCATAAAATGAGAAGTATTCAAAATATGACAAAAGACATTACAAGATTGTCACAAGTATCCACTCTTTAACAGATCAGAGAAAGAGACTTCAAAGAATAATTTTTTTGAAATATTTTGATCCAACCATTGTCTAACTGATCTAACTCCAAATATTAGTTTTAAATTATTTTTTTTCTATCTTAGTGGCATTTAATCCGATTGATTTGCCTAATAGTTTGCTCTTATTTGTCCCAATTTGTGAACACATTTCCATTTTGCATGATTTAACTGGTTTTCAATATGTTACACAAGAAAAAGTTGAAAACAGTCTATCCTATTATAAAAAGAATTATGGTAAAAAAATTCAAAATTTTATATTGCACGAATTATAAAATTTTTTATTAAAGCTCTCTTTAAACACTAGGCCCAAAGTTCAATCAGTTAACTAATATCTCAGAACAAACTAATTAATTTCCTTTTGCTGACACAACTCTCTATCGATAGCTGATATCTCCCTTCAGGAAGAACAATCTATGGAAGCTATCGATATTCGGCATGAGCTTTTACACCACATGGATGACAAAAATTGGAATATAACTACTCTGAGTGCTTAGAAGACTCAGCCATGTAACTCTTTGTTAGTTTTTTGCCATTTATCAAACATACAATGGTAAAATATATTGTTCTGGCCAAATATATAAACATGCTTCATTTTTGCACCTTTTTTTTATATTTTAAGCCTTGTGTTTTCTCCATTCTCTTCATTTTTCTTTTGAATTCAACTTATAGAAATAAGGGTACTTTTTCGTTATACGGAAGAAACGAAAAAAACCCCTAAAGTCACCAAATATTCATTAATCGGAAGAAGTGAAAAATCGCCAAAAAATCTTCAAAATTCAAAATTATGTCGAATTTCCGGTAATTACACTTGGTTTCCCTGTTCACATTGGCGAAATTTGTTTCGTCTTTCGCTTCGCTTGGCGAGTTTGCACGCTTTTAGCTAACATTGGAAATGTCTTGCGCACGTGTAGCAGAAAAGTACCATAATAAGTTCTCACATATTTTTTTTAACTTGCTTACGCATAAATTTAGCATTTTATCTTCATGGACAACATCCGCATCACTATACTTTTCTTATTCCCCTATCGGTGTTTAGACATGTTTTGAACGTAATATTTTATGCAATCTTTTTTTGTTTCAGATTCCTCTAAAAGTTCAACACAGTTTTGACAAAGTATATTTTAACATATTTAAATTTTATGAAGAGTAATATACTATTTCGATAGTTGCAACTACTTTTATGCAACATCAGCACATATTTTATCATTATGAGCTTTTCATTCATCATAAGTTCCATATAGTACCGCCAAACTTCATTCTTATGTCAGCAAAACCCAACTAACAGGCCGCTCTACCAGATGATTTTTCCATGTGTTGATCTTTCAGACTACAATTTATTTCACTCGATTATAAAGTTCGATTCCCTCACATATGCTAAAAATTTGCTTGGTAACTGGATTTCATCAAAAGAATCAAAAGTTTTTTCTCACACAAGCCATATATTTTTGGAAACATGGAACAATGCTGCTATTGCAGAAAGGAATAATTTTCGCTGAATCATACATTTTTATGTCAAACAAGTGTCATTAATAAATTTTAAAAACTCTAATCACCTATACATCTAATAATTTTCTTTTTTCTTTACATTTTGAATCATTATTTTTAAATAGGATACATTTATCTGGATCTGAGTAGAATATCAGCATTTTCTGAACTTTGACATTCAAACAGTATCTGTAATTGTATATAAAACTTTTATTATTCAGCATTTCTGGTAATAAACAATAAATCAAGCTGCATAATGTAACACTAAATAAGAAGCAGATGAAGGCTTAACCAAATCTATACCCCAGAATATTTCTATTACATTCGATTTATAAAAGAGATAACCACGATAAATCTTTCAAAGGGAAATTTATGGAATGCATTTATGATAAGATCTAGCGCATAACTTCCTTTTATCTAACATCTGGATAACAGACACTTGCATTGATCGTCGAATGCAACTTTCTATAAACAGTGGTTTGCTTCTTCTAATTGATTTCTTTAATGTTGACATGTCTAGACGAAGAGTTGATGAATCTAATTTTGATTCTGTCAAAAGCAAATGCTCCGAGATTTCGAAAGATTTGGAAGTATTGAGACAGAAGAAAAATAACGTTTAGTTTTCTCAAAGCATGTTAAATATTCCTTGTGTCATAGAGGAATTTCCAAACTGCTGTTACGAAATGTTTAAAGTTCATCCAAAGAATTCATTCATCTAATTAGGCTTGTATGTTCAATAAAAATTTATTATTAAAAAATATTGTTTTTTTAATATTTAAATATGGCAATTATCACCTGTTTACTTGATAAAATGAATTATTTTAATAATTTTTAAAGCTCATACTAAATCATATATTCTGATCCTCAATATTAAAATATATTGAATATCATATATATTCAGTGTCTAAGCTTTTAATTGATGTGTATAAGTCCGAGATTTCAATGTTTAAGTTTATCGTCTAGTCTCCTATATAAATTAAAGCAGGAGTTATTTGTTCTATGAGCCATTTCTCTGGCCATTTATGCGGAATAAAACTTTGTCGCAGTAAAGGAAATTAAATTCAAAATCAAACTTTTAAAACTAACTGTAATTTGAGTCTAGAACCAGATTATGATATTTTTATTCAATTACATTCTGCATTTTCCGATTGCTAAGCAATAAAATCTAGAATAATTTTTGGCCTATTGAACAACATTTTTACCTCCTTTTCAGTTTTTAAACGCAATCATCACTTCATATGTTGCTGTTGCTGTCTTTTCCAGGAAATGTAGTGCGAGATCAAATTGATCCAAAAGTGTACAAGGCAGCTCTGGCCCCATCCATAACTTCCGTGGAATGGAGGAGTTGGTGCAAGTGATGGAGATGGATCCTTAATAACTTGCCAATATGGCAGGGCAATCAAAGATATAATCGAGTGATAGTTCATTGTCTGTGCAATGAGGACAACCCCTGTAGCTTCGATGATTATAGGACGATATTTTCATTTGAGGTTTTTAGTCCTCAATCTGGCTAATGTTGTGGAGATAGCACGGTTATATTTTAAGGAATGGATGGAGTGCTTCTGAGAAGAAGATTGAAATACTCTATGGCTAACTTTACATCAGCATCAGTGAGGGGCAGGCTGTTGGAGAATCGATGTTTATCCCGATCCTCTTTGCCGAGGATGTCGGCTTTTTTATTTGTCAACGATGTTGACGTGAGCTGGTATCTATTCAAGAATACAGGTTCTTTGTGACGTGGTTATTTTGTTTAAGAGCAGGGTGAGTTTGGAGTTGTCTCTTAAAAATGAAATAGAGGGCAAAGTGAGAGTCCGAGTATAATTTTAGTTCATTGGAATTTTGGATTGCTTTGGAGCAGTAAAGATTCAAAGTCTCCTTGATGCCACTAGTTCACAGGTGTAATTTGATGCAATTTTACCAACATATATATACTGTGGGATTTAGATTTAATATCAGCATAGGTGAAAAAGTTCTGAAGTCCATCTTTAAAAGCGATATCCATATCTTGAGCCGAATTCGGAAACTTGTGGATATCATGGAGAACATTTTCTTTTATAACTGCCTTTGACTTTTTTTTTTCGAACAGAGTATTAAAAAGTTTGGATTTATTACTCCATATAATTTATAAAATGATTCAACAAAATTAAAATTGCCTTACAGAAATGATAATTTTGAATATATATTTATTTTTCTGTATTCTTTGAATTATACTTTTCCTTCTATATGCAAAAATATCTGATAGATTGATGTAATTACCATTGTAAACATTAATTCTATTTTCAAATACTTTATTTAATAGTTTATGAGGGAATAATTTAAGAGATGCTCTCATTTTTACACATCTTATGAATGCAAGCTGTAATTTTAAAATGAATTCATTTTGTTCTGATTTTTTTTGTCATTTATTCCTTTAACGAACCATTTAAAATTTAAAATAAATCTCATGAATATAAGTGATGTCTTGAATTCTAATAATTTCGTATGTTTATCATTTCATGTTTGATGCTATTTGGATAAATAATCTATTCTGGCAATAGTAGGAAACTAACTTCGCATATATTTGATAAATAGTTCATATCAAATATAATTCGGGAAAACTAAAGACCATCGCATATTTAATACAAACTGAATGCGCTTGAATTTATTTCCTTCGAATGACATTTTTCATAGGTTTTTCGCAACGAGAAATTTTCGCCCCATAAAGCTAGCTCACATCGATAAGGTATCCGGAGCAACAACAAGTATGTAAACAGGGAGTTTTCTGATCATTTTCTATCACTTCATCCGGACGTTTATCGCTCTTTCAACTCCATAAATTCCCAAACTTTTCACGAAGCACCACATAAGTCTTTATAAAGGAGCACAGGAAAAGAAGAAATAAGCATTCTTGGCCAGAAAGATGGAAGCTGCTCCAATAGCAGACGAATACTTCTTAATGATTTTTTCTCTTTAAACTATTTAATAGCCCCACTACGCTTTATTAAATATCAATTAAAATAATTATGTGTTCATATCATCGTATTTATTTCAAATAAAAATGCAACTGATATTTTTGTGTTAGGAATTTGCTGTTGTTGTAAATTGTTTATAAAACTTTTCAATAAAATAATATGATTAGTTAATTAATTTAAAAATTAAGAATTGCTGGTGCATTTAGTATTAGATATTTTAAACCTTCAAATGATTTAATAATTGTGATCCAATCACTTTTGATTATCAATCGGTGCACTGTCATTAACAAATGAAAATTGCACATGTAATCTCTATACGACAGTTAAATATTTTGAAACATCAAATATTGATAGATATACAACATATATTGCACCATGCTTTTTACTAATTTTCGATAATTCTATCCAAAATCTCAATTTCAATTTTGGGACGCAGATATTGAATTTTTACTAATACAATTTTTTCTAACTGAAACTACTTAAAAACAGCAAAACTATTTCTTAATTGAAAATATAAAAAAAAATTAAATAAATTTGTTTTAAATCTTTTATCTTATTTGTAATTTTTCTTTAAGTCATTCAACAATTACTTCAACATTCATTCAACAATTACAATAGTAAAAATACTTTTTTTATTATGGATTATGGGAAATAAGTTGAATTTTCGGATGCCGAATAAATATAGTGTGTTAGATGCTCTAAGATTGTCGGTCTGAGGCAACGTGGATATTCAAGATAAACTACACTTTCATACAAGCTTGTGTTAACACTATAGAGATAAAATTGTAGTTCTTACCTAGAGAACTTGTGAATACTATTGCTATTTTGAATAAGAACATTGAAATATGTGAATGCATAATATATGTGCAGTTACTTTTTACAAAAAATTACATTTCCTGCCCGAATTGCCAAAAGAGATAATATTAGTGATATTCGTAAATTAGAAAAAAATTTCACTATTATTTTCTACATGCTATAATTAATGAATATTTTGGAAATATGCATGACATATTTCTTTGATAATAGCAAGTGATTTTTTTTTCAAATGATACTTTTATTAACTTCATGCTCATGATGCAAAAGTTTCAACATTTATGTGATTTGAAAAATTTTAGCTTATTAATAAGTATCGAAACTCATAGGAAAGATAGAAAATAAAAGATAGATATCGAAGGAGAGAAATAAAAGAACTTTCTGAATTAATAAAGCACAGAAAGGCAATTTGGGAATTTTCCCTACATTTATTTAACAATTTAAGTTTAAAACCAAACAGAGAGAATACCCAAGAGACTATTCAATTCAAAACAGGATAGGAATTCCAAGAATCCTATACCAAATGTCATGCAATTAATCAAATTGTCTTTGAATGATCAAACTTAGAAAGAGGGTAGGAATAATTCAAAAAGTTGTTTTTTAGATTCTGAGAAGTTTTAGATTAAAATACTCATATTATTACAATATATATGAATAATCAGTTTATTTAATTCAGTTTATTAAAAAATGAACTGAATTAACGAACTCAGAATCTAACATCTTTCAAATAATAGAGCGAATTTATTCCATAGTTTAAACAAAAATTTCAATTGGGTGATTTTTGCAGTACAAAATAATTGACTAAGAATGGCAAAAATTGTAAAGATACAAAATAATATCTGTGAATTGCAAAGCACTGAATTAAAAATCGCTTAAATTTCCATATAAATATTATTTCTATTAAGTCTCATTTATGAATCTGACTTTACATACTAACTAGGCATAAAATGAAATGTAACTATGTAAAAATGAAATGTCAAAATTTTTAAGAATGAGCACAAATTGGGTAACAAAAATTGATGTCAGTTTCAAGAAAAAAGATTTGGTACATTAAAGTTCAATATTTAACAAAGCATATTTCTAATAATTTAAATTTTTATTATGTCATTTACTTAAAGCTTTTTACTTAAATAATTAATTTTGTTAAAATATTCCATTATTATAGTATATTAAAATTCTTGCACTTAGAAACAGAAACATTCATTAACTCCAACATAAATGGGACTTGACATGGCTTAATAAATAAACAACAAATAAGCAACTTTTAGTGAGTTAAGATTAATGCTTTTACAAAAAATGGCTGTTTCAGAAAAATCTCCGTAGCTATAAATTACTCCTCGAAATTTTACGTTACCCGATGTTCGTAATTTCGTAAGTGTCATACTAGATAAGATTTTTCATTTACCAAAAGTATATTTTACCACACTAACTCATTTCTAACTTTTATAATAGAAAGCTAAATTTCATGGTATAACAGAAATCTTCAATTGAAATTAATAATAGTAAATGTAAATTACTGTGAGTAACCAAATTTTTCAAGTTAAAAAAATTCAAATAACTGATCTTTCTTTATTAAGTTTTTTTAAGTAATAAACCTTTACTCCCATTGCAAATTTGAGATTAAAGTAGTTTAGAACTCACTTTCAGACTAAAATAAACATATGGATTATAGAAATGAACTTCAAATTTAAAGGTAAAATGACGTTCACATCAAATTATTACCAAAACTATTGAAATGATTCAGCTAATTAAAAATAAAATATAATCAAAATATATCCATTAAAAACATTAGAAAAATACAAAGAAAAGTTATAGAAAATCATTTCAGTATGTGGATATTTATAATTATTTTTTTTAAAGAAAATATTTAAAAATATACAAACGATTGTTTTATTTTTCATGTAATTTTTAAAATTTTGTAGTAACATTTTAACTGTAACGTATAAATCAATATTGCAAAATTTTAAAACTCACTTTCAGATCAAATCCATAAACAGGTTATGAGGATGAAGCTTAAAATTAGTGAAGAAAAGCCTTCAAATTTTTAACTACAATACTTATACAATACAGATCATTCAAAAATTAATTTTTCTATCAATTACTTAATTACTATTTTTATCGTTGAAAATAATTATTTTTTTTAGATAAAATAAAAAATTTTATGAAAAAATGTTTAAAAATAAGTTCGATTATTTTTTAGAAATTTTTTATAGCTGTTCATACTGAAAATAATTCCTACATGATATACGCCATTGTTATATTTTTTGTCTGCAATATATTTGTGTGATAATCCATGCATTTTTTCACATGAAATCCTGATCATGCTTACTTGTTGAATTTTATTACTCGACTAGTAGATATCTCAGATATTTTTAATTCATATAATTACTTGAGTGATTTTCCTTCTTTATTTGATAAATGTATTACTTTTAATGAATGATAGTGTACCTTATCTATACAGCCTTCTATTTTTAAGGCATCTGTTTCATTCCTTTCAAAGAAAATAAATATAAAAAGCTTAAAAAAATGAAATGCATACAAAGTTTTCACCTGAAAACCTATCCAGCTGTTTACGTAATTTTATTATAGCTTAATATTAAAACATTTACAATGTCATATACGCCATTTCAAACGTCATTTATTTTGAGAAATTCTTTACTAGTAAAATACTTGAAATATTCAAATACAAAGAAAATAATTTTTTTAAATAAAATAATAATTCTTTTTTTCTAATTTTGTTTAAAATTTTTACTTAATCTGTTCTTATTTATACAATACAACATGTGGTCACTTTATTGCATTCAAATATTGCAGTAGTGAAAGTTTATATAATGAACCTAGACATATTAGGTGTAATAATAATTATAAATATAAATTTTTTCTTCATTTTTTTTCTTAAACTTGGAAATCGATTTATTTTTTTGTCAGTACTTATTCAATAACAGCATTCAAATTTGAAACAAAATAGACATTAAAAGGGGTTTTAAAAATTTTATAAGAAAAATATTAATTTAACTGGATTAACAATTTATTGAATCTTGTGAAAAAAAAAATTCCATTGCAGTTTTTGTTTCAAAAACCTTAAACGCACCTGAGCTAACAAAGAAGCATTCATCATATAATGTAGACTTTGCTTATCACTCAACAAATTTAAAGTTTAATTTTTATGCAATAAAATAATTACATTTAGTCATATGAAGGTGTTCGAAATCTCTATGAAAGAAATTTCTAAGAATTAATTATATTTACTTTTCTTTATTGAAACCCGCAGTGGCCTAGTAGTAAGTTGTTGCCTTCTGTGCTGTAGAGTTTCAGGTCCGAGACCCGATTCCAACAAAGAACCGTCGTATAAGGCAGTGCTCCGCAACCTTTTCTCACCTACGATGCACTTTATTTCTTTCTAGAATTCCGCGGCACACCAAAAGCTAAAGTATATAGGTATTAATTGATACACAACATAAAAGCTAGCTTCTAATGCCTTTTCAGAAACTGTTACGGCCGATTTCATAAATTTCTTCTGTTTCTTATTTTGTTCTAAGCACCTCTTAAAATATTGTTTGTCTTTGTTGGCGCAGCTAGGATGGCTTGAATATAGATGCCGCTTTAATTTACTGGGTACCATTGACTCGTTTGATAGCTGATCGCAAATGATGCACCGCCGCAAATGATGCACTGTGGCCTTGGTGATGCACCTGCCGTTTCGTCACCACACCACGAGAATACATATTTAATGTAGTCTTCGTCGTACTTTCTTTTCACTACCTTCTTTAGGTTTTTTGTAACACTTGTGCTGGGTTTTTCATCATCTGTACGTGAAGACGAATCTTTCCGACGTAAAAATTTATCCATATTTAAAGGGGTATAAAAAAATTTTATACGAAGAACGTTAACCATACATAATTCAGTAAGATAATTAATAATAATTATCGCTAGTGGTAGGAACGTGTTTATTTAACTTTGTGTTGTAAAATAGTGGCAACAATGACATACGAGTGAACGTGATGTAGCACACGCAAATGCAAATAACACATGCGCATGAGTCTTCTACGACGAAAACCGTCAGACCAAACATCCTCCTTCTGTTGGGGTGTAGTGTGGAGAGGGGATGCAAGTTCAGGTGTCACCCCTGTCATCTCGTCAGGTCACCCCTCAGGTATCACCCTCGTATCTCGCAGTTCAAAATAACGTTCATCCTAAAATAACCCAAGTGTTGCTTTATAACGGGATGTTCATGTAACTAAACCAAATCAAACCAAACCAAAATTGCTTTTTTCAATCAACAGAAAACTATTTTCAGATGACTTTTTTCTGGAGTTAGATGATATCATCTGAGCAACTCCCTTTTCACTCCAAATGAAGTGCAATTGATCCTAACAGATTTAATAGGAATTTGGGCCAAGAAACCGTAAAAAAAATTACTATTGTTTCTAAACCTACAAATCATGATTACGAATTTTTTTTATAAGCTTTCTAAATAATCATTTTATTTTAATATCAACAGACAGTGATCATTATAATAATAAACTACACGGAGAAAGTATTTAGGATTGGAGAAGTAAATTTTTTGTTCGTTTAAGAAATGCTACGAAATGTAAATAATAATAATAATATTTTTATTATTATAATTATATAATTTATAAAATTATTATTAAATATATAGTATTAAATTTATATAAAATTCAATTATAAAATATATAATTATATTATTAAATCTATAAAAATTATATAATTTATAAAAATATTATTAAATATATAATATTAAATTTATATAAAATTTAATTATTAAATTTATAAAAATTATATAATTTTAATATAATTATCCAGTGAAATATTTTAATTTCTTCCATTAAGGCAAATATAAAATACATTAATATCTTTAATTAAAAGTTTCGAAACATGCATATACGGGAAAAAAACGTCCCTAATGTTGTTTTAATTTTCGTGAGATTACAATCTGAATTGAATGTAGAGATTTGTTCCATGAAACAAAATAGGAAAGCTAATGGTGTACACAATTGATGAAATCTGTGTTCACTTTTAAGCTCAAGTTAAAGGTTTATTTTCAAATTTTTGTTATAATATGAAAAAAAAAATTCATACATTTAAACAAATCATTAGATAACTAGTTAGGCAAGTATAAATGACGATATTATCCTTTTGACATGAATCCTAAAATATCCAAGTCCAGGTTCCAATAACTTATTATCGCTGCTTACTTCTTCAAATTTTAACGTAATATCTATTAACTTATATATTCAACATGAAATTTATCCATAAATGTAATTTTTTAAATAATTTTCCCTATTTCAGAACAATGTTAAATTTGTAACTTATTTTTACCTGTGGTTGTTTTTCTCCTCTCTTTTCGAAGAAAAGATTTTATGAAAAAAAAATTCATTATGTCCATATCAATCGAATATATATTGCCCTAAGGGCTTAATGTTTCTTATACATGCTAACATGTTCCAATGTTCTTAACTAAATGCAAAATGATGAGGTACATCTAAACTAATGATGCGTAGAAAGTAATGATTTCTAACTATATTAAAAGTGGATAAAAAATACTTTTGTAGAGCTATATCAAACTTATGCACTATCGTTAGTAATTCATCATTACTTAATCGATAAATGCCAATAATACATGGTAATAAATGATATCTCTTTATTATATAATGATAGCCGACCATCCAATGCTGACTAAAATGCACAGAGAGCTAAATAATAGATATACCTATATTTATATAATTTTGTTATGAAATCATTTTGTAATTTTTTTATCATGCGCGAACATGATATGGTTTTTACTTGAGGCATTTTTGGAGCCTCAAAATGCTAAGGCAGCAAATTATTGTAGCCTTAAAATGTGAAGGCAGCAAATCGTTGTAGCCTCAAAACGTGAAGACAGCTAATTAGCGATATATTGCTTTTTTATTTTGGTGTCGGCTTTCACAACATAGCTTAGGAAATATCTAACGTCTACTGATGAAATTTTGTTGGAGTCTGCTTTGACTCCATATAATTAAATTATCTATTATCTGCTATTGTAATTTTTCTCTTGGGAATCACAGTGTTATCATTTAATTGGCGCAGTGTTTTTTTAAAAATAAAACAAACACGTCAAAATATTATTTGTTTAGTCGATAAAGATTGTTGATTCAGGAATAATTTCAACTCTTTAAAATAAAGTTATTCGAAAATAATGCATGTATTTGTCAATTCATAGTCAACTAATGTTACAAATTGGTTTTCAAATTTTTAATTCTCTATGTTCTTCGAACTGTCTTTATTAATTTAAGTCATTAAATAGTTTAAACTGGTTTGAAATAATCACGATAGTATCAGATTACATATGTTTTGGTATTTTTTAAAAACATCTTTTTTTATTATTTGAAAATGGTTGAGCTCCAAAATTTTGTTCGTCCGCTAGAAATATTGAAAATGAAAGTTTGAAAAATTATTATGAGGTATTGACATAAATAGAGAAGTTTCGGGATTGTTTCATACCGCTTACAACTGGTTAATGACTTAAATTATTTAAGACAAATAATAACCAAAAAATAATAATATTCTCATATGATAAACTGAAATTTGCGATAGTCAATTTCATTTTTCATTTTGTAAATTAAATTAGATTGAATATGAAATGACAGTCTCTATAACATGGCTGCTCTAACATTCGGTTATGTGACGTTCTCGATTGCTGAAATAATTGAAATTTCAATTACATATAAAGAAGAATTTAACAAGTAAATTCTATGAGAAATCGATGTAATATTTTGAACATATTAAGCGAATGAATTACTTTAATAATAAACCATTAAAAGAATAGTTATTCTACTGTTTTCTTACTAAACTAGTGGAATAACTATTTCATTATAAGGCCAATAACAAAGCAGTAGAGAAACAGTAACAGAGTTCTTAAAATATTTGTTTTTGAATTGCAAATCGAATGCCTATTAGGGTATAATAGTTTTTAAGTTCAAAATCGGAAATCGGCAGCTCTGGGAAATATTATTCTGAATAAAATGATTATAATATTAGTATAATTTATGAAGATAGGTTTAGTAATTTCAGTAGGTTTATTGTGATTTAATATGCAGACAGTAAAAAAAAAATAATATCTTGTAAGTTGAAAATCTAAAATGTACATGATAGTTTTAATGATAAATAACTTCATAAAATTAATACTCGCTACAATTAAAATTACTATTATTATTACTACAATTAAAATTACTTCTATTTAAATAATTTTTAAGTTGTTATTTGTTTAAATTAATTTAAATCATTAAGTAATTTTAACCGGTTTCAAACAATCATGAGACTTCTCTATCGGTCACTATGCCACATTTTTTTACACTTACATTTTCAATTTTTCTAGTTGTCAAGCAAATTTTGAAACACAACGGATTTTGAGATTTAAAAAAAAATCTAAATGTTGAGGCATGCGTAATCCGATAGTCTCAAAAATGTTTCAAACTGGATTAAACTGGGTAATGACTTAAATTAATTAATGCAATTCGTAAGAATTTATAGAATTTATAATTTGCAAATCAAGCTGTAACTTTAGTTGGGGATAATTCGTCAAATTTGGCAATCCTGCATTATTTTCTAATAATATTATTTTAATTAGATGAAATTATTCCTGAGCTAGCAATGTTTATCAATTAAACAAACAATATTTTAACTTCTTAGGCTTAGTTTGAAAATCATGATGCACGAGTTAAGCAATAACACTGTTTCCAAGGGAAAAAATACAAAAGCAGATGATAGATAATAGAAAAACTATATTATAAAAGTCGACTCTAAAGTAAAACTGCATTAACAGACGAGATACATTTGAAAATCTATGCTGTGAAAGCTGACTCGAAAAAAAGGGATAAAATGTCAATTTGTTGCCTACGCGTTTTGAGACGTCAACAATTTGTTACCTTTACATTTTTTCCTGATAAATTCCTACAAAAGCTAAAGCATTAAAGTGGTTAAATGATTAAGGATTTTTCATTATTTTTGTCTTTTACTTTCATTACTATAATATGAATTTTCTAATTTTCTAGATAAACGAGATATGTCGAGAATTAGATGACTGACATAAATGAGAAATGGCTCTCATGTTTTCAAATGTTCAGAATCCAAAGTATGCTCTAAGTGCTCTGATCAGATATCAAAATGTTTTATAATAGCATAAGAAATATATGAATATATGATTTTCTTTTCTTGTCAGATGGAATAAAAAAATGATGCTTTAAAAATTAGAATAGATTCCCTCCTTGAATTAATTAGGATAAAATCTTACAAAAACTAAAGTTTTAAAATAGTTAAGCGATTAATGATTTTTCAATTATTTTTGTGTTTCATTGTCACAATTTTTATTTTATAATTAAAATTGTGATATGTCTAGAGTAAGATGCCTGGCATGGATGAGAAATGTGTCTCATGTCTTCAGGCGATCAGAATTCTAAGTGTGGTCATGAGAAACTATCTAATATCAAAATGTTGAATAAATTTTAAACTGTTGCGATTGAAGATGAGGGATAATTTCGCTGCGAATATTATTACTTTTAAACAACAGCAAATTAATGTAAGGATAAAAGACGATAATACAGTGAGTATTTCTTCTTCTGAATTATATTGAATAATATATTTAGCCTAATTGAGTGACGGTCTGCACAATATAACAATATTTGTAAAGATTAGATTTGAAAATTGTTGTTTCATCTGAAAAGAATAAAATGAAATATGGGAAGATTTGTTTTACAATATTATAAAACTATCTCCTACAATTTTAAAACTATATTTATGAACCGAAATTCCACATTTAATCAAAAAATAACCACAGTTCGGCTTTTGATAATAGATAGGTTTCACAATATTATATTTCTTATTTAAATATCTTAATTATTATCTATATATAGATTTTACTCTTTGGATGTTTTTATTTTTATTTTTAAAATTTTAAATCTGAAACAAAATTTTTTAAAAATCCATAAAATATATTAGATTTATCATTATATTTTCACTGAATATTAATAAACATCTAATATATATAAGGTTAGATTCCTAGTCTTAGCATTCAATGTTTGGAATGTAATTTATTTGATTACATGAAACCTATTAAACTAATTCAAAAGTAATTAATTATCCTTATGATTCATTGCATTTACTAAACTCATATCTAGAAAGGCTTTGAAGCCTGAATTTTCAAAAATATCAAACAGCTTAATAATATTATAATTAATTGAATTTTAAGAAAAAACTACTTTTGTGGCAAAAAAATTACGTGAAAAGTCTCAATTACGAAATTATTATTAAGTCTCTTATATTATCATTAGTTGGAGAATGATTTTATATTTTCATTAATTGAATAAATATGAGATTACATATTCAAATCACCTGTCTGTAGATTATTTTCTTCTAAGATTATACCGAAACCAATATAGCCGCGCATGAAAAAGATTTGTAACAATATTTATGTTATTATTTAATATATTACAATTGTACTGTTAGGATAACTAAAGTCTTCTGCTTTGAGGCGTGAAAATACTTTTTTGAAGTTTAAGACTGATATCGACTGTTTTAAAGATTTTATTAAAAATCTTGAAAATATTTTTACGTATAATATATTGATTGCTAACTTAGTTAATGAATTCTTTTCAAAATTAATTGGTAAATAATTAATCTGTCGGTTTCTTTCATCTTTATTTGTTACTTATTAAAATATCAGGAAATTATTTATTTATAAAGAAATATATATTTAATGTCATTAATAAAGAAAATATATAATGGATATTTGTTTTTATCTGACGCTGGAAATTCGTAATATTTACTTTTATTGCTACCTCTGATGTACTAAAGAAAACTTAAGTTAACAGGAAACCAGATAACGGTTGCAAGATATGATCGTGAATAGTAATGCCTGTCCGAGATAATGAAACAGACGAGTTATTATAAGATGAGGTTTCTTTTATTCCTTATGTCAATTTTTTTCTTGCAAAAAAAAAAAAATGCAACAATTTCATGTTTTCCTCGTCCTTACTAATTTTAATTTCTCCTTATATTTACAAAAAGACAATACTGAACTAATCAAAAATTATTTCTCAGGTATTGATGCATCTTCTTTTTAGACATCCTAAGTTCGGAAAATTAATATTTGGCATTATGTCTATATATCTGCCTGTAATGCTGGCGTCTTAGCATAAGGGTAGTGTATCTTTCCTGTGATCTGGGCCTCCCAAGTTAAAGTCCCGGTTCGGGCCTAGTTGTTCTGTGTCCTATTTGTGAGATGTATGAGTGTGCTCCCCTGTGAAAAGGTGCCGTGCAAGTCAATTTATGGGTGATCCATCTTCATTTGTGCTAGAAGTCAGACTTCTGTCTTTGGGTGCTCAGGGCCCTTTACCCTCAGAAGCTATTGCATTCCTTTCCGTGGAAACACGGACACATCATCTGCCTGTAATCACGATTTTTAAAAAGAATAAACTTTGAACGGGTGAGATTTTTATTTGAAATTCGTAACTTTCTTTGATATTTATGCGAGTTTCTCCAACAAGAAGTTTTTCTGGTTTTGCATTATTGTCCATGATAACCAGATATATTGTAATTGTAATTGGATCGCAATGGCCAGGTTTTCAGATCTCCGCTCCACCGATGAACCGTCGTGTAAATAGGACTGATAAAAGTCAAATACATCGGGGCTAAACATCCCCTGGTGAAGTAAATTTGCAATACCGCTAGTGATGTATGGAAGTTTGAAGAGGAGGTACCAGCATAGGTGTCTTCCTGGTCACCTGATAACTGGTCAAATTTAATAGGCCAGTCACAAGATAACATTAGGGTTACTTTAAAAAGGGTTATTGATATAACCATACTTAAATGGCCTTAACTAAACGTATTAATTTTGGTTTATATTTTTAACAAAAATTAAAAGTTATGTATCAAATTTTGTGATAAATTTGCCTTAGGTTTGCCATGGCTAGTTTGTCATTATATATGCTGGACTGTACAATAAACGTATTTATTCAAATTGCTAAAATTTAAATTATTGAAATTGAAAAAGTAGCTTCGCAATCAAATTTACAAAAATACTAAATTTTACCGTTTATCTGTCCATCCGGAAACCCTCATAAATGTACTCAAATTTGCGTCATATAATGCATATCAGACTGATAGGCCTTGCAATCAAGTTGGAAAATACTTTGCGTCCTTTGTATTCATTTTTTACCTACCTTTACTATTATTTTAGTTTAGCATTATTACATTCTACACTTATCCTTATATTAATATTATGATTCATTTTATTTATCTTGTGCCACATTTATGTATCTAAGATTTACGTCTGTTTTCTATTTCTGCTACATTGATCTGCTTTATCATTTGGCATGATGATAGCATTATTTAACTGTCACAAACTGTCTGATAAGTATAGATATATTAACGTCTCTTTTTAAAACATCATTAGGGATATTTCGGGAGGGACATCGTAATTTTGAACCGAGATCAGACCACGTGAATTACACTTGAGCAGGTACGCCGTCCACCAAGATTCTATACCACTTCAGGGGGAGGACATTTGGCAAAATTGGATTAAGCGTGTACCAGTTCCACTTACACGACGGTTCTTTGGTGGAATCGGGTCACAAACCTGAAATCCTCCGGTTTCGTAACAAATAACTTGCCACCAGGGTGGCAACCAGGCTTGCCGCGGCCTGCCAAATAATGTCTAAAGAAAATGCTAAATTTAAATACTGAATATTAAATTTAAGAAAATACTAATGCCCTTTTGTTATTTGCATTAATTTAATCCTTGAATGAATAAATTAATATGTTGTTTGGTATCTTCCGCATTCCATTTCTACTTTTAATATCCATTAGAGATACCAACTAGGTCAAAATCGAAATTAAAACTCAATTCAGAATTACACGCAAAAGTTCACAAAATGAAAGGTAAATGAATAAGAACCAAATAATGAAAAGTAAATGAATAAGAACCAAATAATGAAATAAATCTACGGGGGATTTTTCGGGCCACGAGGCGTCAGTACTTTCGGCCATTGTCCATCGACGCCTCACAGAAAAAAATTCCCTGTTTAAGAATCCTAGCTTGAAAGTGGCTCCTGATGAAGTTTTCAGGCCGGATTCCTTTTTTATTGACTATTTTTTTCTAATGATTTTTCTATTGATTATTTTGATTATTTTGTCTTATTGTTTTAATTAATATATATATATATATATATATATACTAGCCAACTTTGGCGACCAGCTGGTTCACCATGAGTTATGGGCTCTAAAATTTCCAATTTAATCACATATTGATTAGCCTTGAAGTAACTCCGAGCATTGATTGGCCTGAAATTAATATTTTCTTTAAGATGATGGACTGAAAGTTCTGAAAGAACGCGTTTTCCTAATAATATTCTTTAATTTTATAAATAAGTCAGTTTTAATGATTGATTTAGAAGACTGATTGATGTAGCAATTTTTATTTTAAATATTAATAAAAATATTTTGTAAAATATGGCTCACAGAGCAAAGTATGAAGAAATCTAAAACTCATTATTCCTAAATGGATTGTTTGACTCAAACTACATAAAATGTAATTATTTACTTCATTTAGATCAAATTAATAGTATTAAACAATATATATGCCTATTAAAAATATTTTACAAACTGGCCATTGGAAAGGAATTTGAATGCATATCCTGTATAAATTCAATCCTGTATAAATAAAGATAACTTATTCAACTAATGATTTAAATATTGCAAACCATCATAGAATCCTATGCCTTACATTTTTTAAAGAAATTATCACATTTTATATTTATTTAATTTTATCCAGTCACTTGTTAAAAGCTGCATTTCTTCAGATTTAATTTGCGATGATAGTTTTTTTTTTAATTTGAACTTTCGTCAAAATGATGGCAACACGATGATAAAACCTAATTTTTTCCCTTTGACGTGCTCTTGCAGATTTTATAGAAACCTTAGCTTTGTATTTATTTTTTTAGAAATTATCACATTTTATAATGAAAAAAAATATTGAATTAATGTTACAGATATTGCAAACGATAATAGAAATATGCCATTAAATAGGGATTCCAATGCATATCCTGTCTAAATTCGATCAGGTTTACCGTAAAGAAGATTTATTGAATGAATTATTTAGACATTGCAAACGATCATAGAATCCTTTGTTTTGCATTGATTTCTTTAGAAATATGAAATATGAAATTTTATATTTCTTTTATTTTATCCAGTCGCGTGATAAAAACATGGTTAAAATATTTCTTTGAAAATTCGTTAAAAATAGAAGCTTACATTATAAATTTAAAAAAACCGATACCGTTACAAAACTAATTTTTTTATCTTTAAATTGATATAAAGATCATGTTTGTGCAATAATATTTTCGGAAGTTATAGTGAAAAGCGTCGAAATTAAGCTTAAATTTTAATTAATTCAAATTCTAATTAAAAATTCGAAAAATGGGCTCGGAGGTGCACATTCCCGACCATCGAGGTATATACGTACCAAATTTGGTAGCTGTAGGTCCAACGGTATGGCCTGTAGAGCGCCAACACACACATTGAGCTTTATCATAAGTATATATATATGTGTGTGTGCGCGTGTGTGTGTGTGTGTGTGCGCGCGCGTGTGTGTGTGTGTGTGTGTGTGTGTGTGTGTGTGTGTGTGTGTGTGTGTGTGTGTGTGTGTGTGTGTGTGTGTGTGTGTGTGTGTG
>JAPMOQ010015914.1:689825-710246 GCA_026543055.1 Argiope trifasciata | reverse complement strand
GTGTGTGTGTGTGTGTGTGTGTGTGTGTGTGTGTGTGTGTGTGTGTGGGTGTGTGTGTGTGTGTGTGTGTGTGTGTAGTACAATAATGAAATATTTAATATATCTAAATAAGATTATTCCTCTGATCTTTATTCTATTAAATCCTGATTTTCTGTTCGGGTCTGTATGACAAGAAATAAAATTTATACCGTCATTACAATATATATTACAAAATTATTTTCATGAAACTTCTTGACATAGTCGGTAAATGATCTAAATATGCATTCCTAGAGTGATTTATTATTTTTATTATGGAAGGATATCTTAATTATCTATTATCAAATATATTGTCAATAATATATTAATATCAAATTATAAATAATGTATTGTTCTTTCAATATGATCAAGTGCAAAAAAATGCATCATAGCAAAGAAGTTGGCAACAGAGATGACAAAAAAACTATTAATAATCTTAGATTATAATGCAAATATAATCCATCATTAATACTCTTGAACTTTTAAATATATACACTTGTAAAAGACAAATCGTTCCCCCATGATGTTATTCTACAACATGTTTGATTTTTCTGAGTGCAATGCGTTTATTCTATGAACATCAATATATATTGAAAGGAATGAAAACTAATTGACATAACGGAAGCGTTTTTTAGAACTGTGGAAATCGATCATTTCTCCACATTTTGAAGTAAGTCCACGCTTATCAAGAAGCGAGAAGTCAATAAAAATAGCGAAAAGAATATTGAGATAGGTGGAAAATGTACCATCCGTATCTACTAAGAGTATTTCTTTGTGTGTGAAAAATGTAAGGAGAAAGTTATGCACGGCGATCAATGTTAGCAAAAATAATGTTATACTGCAATTGGTAGAATGAAATTCGCAAATCTTATGTAAAATATTTTTGTTCAAAATCCAAATAAAAGTAAGCTTAAATTTTAAATATTTTTCTGTTATTTTTATAGATGCTTTATATTATTGCGAGTTTCAATTTCAACTATATATTTTCGTTTTATATTATTAAATATGTTTTTAAAGTAATATTACTATTATATAAACCGTTTCTTTAATGGCACCTATCAATTACTGGTAGAAAAGCTAGTTTTCTGAATTGGGTCATGTTGCCCCGAAAGCTACATACGTGAAATAAACGCGAATAGAACAATAGAGTTAAGCACTATAATAATATTACAACGATTCTATATTATTATTGCAACAATATAATCTGTCAGAACATTTCATCTTTACAAAGGAAACCAAACGAAAACAAAGCATTTTTTTTCCGTCGCGAAATCATTCATCAACAACCCGTTTTGCCCCAGAATTTCGTGAATTTGTCCGCCGAACAGCCCATTATATCACTGCCGAAGAATAAATCATATCTGCGCTTGTGTTCCCAAACACAGAAATACGAAGCTGACGAATGCAACTTGACTACCGTGAAAGAATCCCATAAAGCTTGAAATATTCATGATATTTATTGCTTTGGTAATAGCACGAAACTCAGGAGTTGCAAAACGTCAGCAATGATGAATCTGAGACGTTAAATGACCGGAAAGACACGCTGCATAATAAATTACCCTCTCGTGTAACAAAGGATCAAATTACATTTCAAAAAAGAATGTGAAAATTTATTTTGCTGAAATTACGGGTTCGCTAGCTATTCGTTTCAAATTACACATGCATAAAAAATCAGTTTGTTTATTTCTCAAAAGACAATTTTTATTTGCTTCATTTAAATCATAAAAATCGTTTTCAAGTACGATTATATTCTATAATCTAAAACTTTTTTTACTGTCAATTATGGCATTATTAAAGTTACATTCCTGTCATCAAAAAAAAAAAACGAATTCTTATTTATATTTAACTGGATTTTTTTTAAATACCTATCTTTAAGAATGGCATCTTTACTTAATTTCTCCATTTAATCATATTTAAATAACTTCAAAAATGAAGCTATTATTTTTCTTTTAACGCAAATAAAAGTGATTCTTTTTCAATTTTCTTTTTTATAAATAATGAAATATTTTAGAAGTAATTTTTGTAAATATTAAATTGTAACACTCTTTTTTCAACGAATCAAGGTACATACTTAAATATCATTATATATTATTTCAACAATTTTCAATTATTTTTTTTAATAATAATTGAATGAAATTTCGCGAATATTTATTATTTTATTTGTATATTAAAACGTATTACTTCCAAAATTACTTTTAGAAAAAAAATATAGAATGAAATTCAGTACTTAATCTCTTATAAATGGATAATAATTTCCAATTTACTTTTCATCGTTTTTCCACAATAGTTTTATTTCTATGAAATTAATTACAAAAATTTACATTAAATTCTTCAAAATTGATTTAAGACATCATTCCTAAATTGTATCAATAAATGCTCTAATTTATCCCCAAAAACTAAGAAATATAACCTAAATTGCAATATTCTAATGCATCCAAACAAAACAGTTAATTTGATATATATTAAAAAAGAAACATTTAATTCGCAATAATATAATGTTACAAATTATATTAATAGTAAAATAATCGAAAAGAGATTCAGTTATATTAATTTTTCATTCAGATTTTAATTATATTTAATTGCTATAGTATTTAAGGCTAAAGTTTTGAAAAGTTAGCTTTAATTCTCGTTAATTTCAAAAATGCAGAACGTTATAGTAAATACGCTTACTTTAAGTATGTTAAAAGAAATATAAGAAACAATGCTAATTAAATAAAAGAATAACAATGACATAAATTTTTCATTCATATTATAATACTTATTAGCAATTGTGTTTGAAATTAAATTCTTGAAAAGATAATGTTAAGGGTCGTTAGTTTCAAAAATGTAGAACATTACAATAAGTAACACTTACTTTAACTGGATTGAAAGAAAAATCACCTCATTTGTAGCTTGTTAAGGATTTAAGCTATGAATTTTTGTGTGTGTTCCCCCGTTAATTTCATATTATGTGTGATTAATTGTAATTATGCCTAATTTAGTTAGTTAAGTTGATGTTCCACCGCTGTCTTTCATGCACAAATAAATTAGGTTTGACTTCTTAATGAACACACATTTACATTTATTAACCAGCTTTCTTTGACTTAAAGTATCAAAAGAGCTGTTTTAATTGGTTTTGTGTCGTCCTGAAATTTTATTAAACCCGCGAGAATTGATATGCTGCAAGTTGCATAATTTCATTTAGTGCCAAGTGCACGATGTAGCTGAAGGCAAGCTCATTTTGATAGAAATAATTCACTAAAGCAATTTAGGCTCACTGAAAGATGAAATATAACACATTAACTGAGTTTCTTTTACAGATTGCTACATTAGTTAGCACGTTATTTCGTGTTAAAACTGGGAATAAGTGAGTGAAAGACAATTAAATTTTTTTTGTAATTTTTAAATTATACAGTAATTCGTATTTTCTATCAAAAGGAGAACTTTGATTGAAAATTGGAATAAGGGGCTGGGATATATACTTTCCTGTATTTATTCAAGCGTTTAAATTATTAATTTATTAATTACTAGCCGCCTTTGGCGACCAGCTGGTTCGCCATGAGTAATGCATTCTAAAATTTTCAATTAAATAACATATTCATTAGCCTTGAAGTAATTCCGGGCATTGATTGGCCTGAAATTAATATTTTCTTTAAGATGATTGACGAAAAGTTCTAAAAGAACACGTTTTCCTAATAATATTCTTTGATTTTATAAATCAGTCAGTTTTAATTATACGTTATGCTTCCAAAATATTAAAAAAAATTATTAAACAAATTTTAAAAACGTTTTTTTCGGTGATGTTGCCAAAATATTAAATATGTTTTTTTAAAGAAATCGAAAAAGGGGAAAAAGTATTGAATAAATGATACAGGTATTGCAAACGATTATAGAAATATGCCATTAGGTCGGGATTTCAATGCATATCCTATCTAAATTCAATCAGGTTTACCGTAAATAAAGAAGATTTATTGAATTAATCATTTAGATTTTGCAAACGATCATAGAATCCTTTGCCTTGCATTTTTTTTAAAGAAAATATCACTTTTTATATTTATGTTATTTTATCCAATCACGTGCTGAAAGTTGCATTTCTTTAGATTTGATTTGCGATGATAGTTTTTTTTAAATCTGAACTTCCGTCATTCTTTTATTTTATTCGGTCACGTGCTAAAAAAAACATGGTTAAAATATTTCTTTAAAAATTCGTTAAAAATAGAGGCTTAAGTTATACATTAAAACACTGATACCATTAGAAAGCTAATTTTTTTAATCTTTAAACTGATGTAAAAATCATGTTTGTGCGATAATATTTTTGGAAGTTATAGCGGAATCACGTCGAAATTTCGCTTAAATTTTAATTCATTCAAATTCTAATTAAAAATTCGAAAAAAGGGCTCCAAGATGCACATTCCCGACCTCCAAGGTATACATGTACCAAATTTGGTAGCTGTAGGTCCAACGGTCTGGCCTGTAGAGCGCCAACACACACACACACACACGCACACACACACACACATTGAGCTTTATTATAAGTATAGATAATAATTGTTACTATTAATAAAAAAAACTTAGAAAATTGGTTTGCATTAATTCATTTTTTGATTAGTACTGCATTTCTGAAACAGTAGCGAAATAGAAATTATTTGTATCCTATCATTCAAAAATATCAATGTGATTTGAATATATTTAAAACTAATTTGAATACAGATATTTGGTATTTATACATACTTTTTCTGTCCATATGATTGTACTAAGTTTAAGAATGATAACTTAAATTTTCTGATTAATAAGTAATTGGTAGACACTTCATATAAGGGGGAAAATTAAAAAATTATAACAACATTCTTATTGCTTATTATGTGCATTAATTTTACACTACAATGTTAGGCAAGACAATTTCTTATTTCGCATTTTTTGTAATTCATTGCAATTTATTAAATAAAAGAAAATGTATAATATATATTTTTCAGATAAAATTTTTTATATTATTACCTTTTCACAAATTCATATTCTTAAATAAAGCTACAATAAATAAAATAAAGCAGTTTTAATTAAAATATCATTAAATTTGATCCATCATCAAACGAACATAAAATATCAAAAATTAAATTAACAAAAATTGTATTCTTTCAGTCATTTATTATCTTTTATTTCTCTTTTCATTCATAAACTACAGAGGAAACAGGCAGATTTCATTTTTTCTCAATTTTAAGATCTTTCATATAACCAGCATGCGTCTTGATTGAGTAAGTTGTCTTCAGAACTGAAATTAGAATCAATTTCTGGTAATTATATTTTCCACTTCAATTTGATGAAGAGTAACGACTGTACGATACGTTTCTGTATTTTACCTGCAATAATTAAGATAAGGAAATCACGATTCTCTTTTGTTATTTATTAATGTAAACAGAATCGCAAAGATAATGCTTTTTTAAAACCATATGTATGCTTATCTTAATAAATAATTTCAATCATTACGAAAGGCAGCATTATACAAACAAAAGTATAGCTAATCTTAGCTAGAATTTAAATCTGCTAAAATGCTACTCAAATATAATGCAAGAATTCAGGCAATCAGTCAAAAACTCAAAATAAATTATTACCCAAGTTAAATTGGTTATAAAATAAAAACAGTAGAATCAATTTTGAAAAGGCCAATCTGTATAAAATTAATAAAGTGAAAAATATGAGTTAAGAAGCAGCGAAGTGACAATTTGAAGTTATGCTTGTTAAAGCTTAGCAATAGGCATGATTAATTCTTATATTTCAAGAAAAACGGAGATACCTGATAGGACTCCAAAACTTCAGCTACCAATTTCAAGATCAGTCAAAATATACCCAAGTGATTTCCTTTATCACCTTTTAACTTCCTTACGCAGAGTTAAATATGTTAAACTTTTTATGTTAATCTTTCATTAGATAATTAAGGAATTAGTGAAAATAACATGTCGGAATAAACACATGATTATAGATGTCATATGTAATAGATTAATTCATCACTTATTTTTAAAAAGCGATATAATCTAGCAAAAGCTAGCAGCGAGCGGAAACAAAAATTAACAAAAAAATTGTCCTTCATTAAATTACTTACTGATTTTACAAATTAATTCTTTTCGCTTTTAATACTTATGAATCGTATAAATGAATTCTTTTTATTTTTACTTATGAATTCTACAAATAAATCCTTTTTCATATTTTTACTAATGAATTTTAGAAATAAATTCTCTTTCATATTTTTACTTATGAATTTTAGAAATAAATTCTTTTCATATTTTTACTTATAAATTTTACAAATTAATTCTTTTCCTTTTTTTACTTATGAACTTTAAGAAGGAATTCGTTTCATTCTTTACTTATGAACTAATAAATTTTTTTTTAATTTTTCTTACTGATAAATTTTACAAATGAATTATTTTTTACTAATGAATTTTTGCAAATGAATTGTTTTCATTTTTTTACTTATGAATTTCACAAATGAATAATTTTTATTTCTTACTTGTGAATTTTTGCAAATAAATTCTTTTTATTTTTTACTTATTAATTTTATGAAGGAATTATTTTATTTTTACTTATGAATTTACAAATAAATTTCATTTTTATAAAGAAGAGCATTTCTAATCAAGAAGGAAAATTCCTCAATAACAAAAAATATATATATTCAGATATGAACCATTATCGGTATTTCTTTTTTCACTGTTAGATCTATAAACTTCTTCAGTGCATTCTTTCTGTAAGTGAAACTCGTCCTTTAAAAAAATAGTGTACATTTCGTACCCCCCTTTCAGGCAGTTACAATGCCGCCGAATTCGGAAGCGAATTGACATAACGTTGTATTGTTTCTGTTAGCGTATTTTCCAGAAAAGAGTACAGTAAGTGTTCCCATGTTTTTCCAATCACCTGAGTACTTCTGCTGTCGAGAAGTTACGTTTCCGAGTCGAATTGGGAATATAAAAGTCTCAACTCCAGTCTATTTTATTCTTTGGTTCTTTATTGCTCCAACCCACTTACAAGACAGCCACGGACTGTGCGCAGCGGTAGGAAATTCAAGCATGAATAATAGAAGCCTTTTTCATGGAACCGCAGTCAGGGCCGAACCGACTCGCCTGTGTCTCTCTTCTGCATTTTTTTAACATTGTTGATTCTTTTTATATCAGGAGAAGCAAATTTTTTTTATTGTAGAGACGTGAAGGTAGAGAGACAGCATCTTAGTAATTGACTTGAGATGCACGTGTATTAGAGTACTGCTGGGGTTTTTTCTCCAGCTATATTTTGCATCTTCTGAATAAAGTATGCTGGATGGAAGCTGGCTTTGAGATGTGGCACAAGCCAACTGTAAATGCATGAGAACTTATAAGTGATTTTGTTTGCGGAAAACTCGCATTATAAATTGTCTTAAAACTTGGCATCTTCGCATTCTTCGCATGAAGTACCAAGAGTGTATGCTGTATGTTGTGCATGTTTTATTTTGTGGTAAGCCATCTTTGCTTATTTTGCACTGTCGATCAACTTTTGTATGTGATATTGATAGAAATTACTAAAAAAAATTCATATTTTCTGGGTATCTGTTATTTGTTTCTTCATTTGAATCCAGGCACTGTTATTTTCTCGTGAAATTACATTTGGTCAGTCACGAGTTTCGAAGAATCATAAAATGTATTTGTCATTTCGGGGATTTATATTTTTTTAGAATTTGTTTCTGGTTGGTGGATTCATATACGATATTATACGCTTCTTGTGTTTTAAAAAGTCGTTTATATAATTTCGCGATTTAAAAAAAAAGGATAAAAATCCTAGTTTCAGAAATGAAATGGAAAAATTATGTATATTACTTAGCCAATGTTATAGTAGATAAAGTAGTCTTTTGTGTATTACATATTTTATTTTTTGGGCAAACCTTTTTCTTAAATTTATATATTAAATTATGCGATTTAAATTGCTTTTTGAAATTTAAACAGTTTAAAAATTACCAAGAGGTATTTTCGTAACAATCACTTTAAACGTAATTAAGAATGAAACTATTTTGAAAACTGAAACACTGAACCATGTATTTAGTAATTTTTGAAGGTTTTTCTATACTTTTTGCGGCATTTTGGAGGGGAAAATTATTTAAAATAATGCACTGAAAGAGAAAGAGGGGTTATATTTATATTATACATTATTTAAAAAGTTTTTTTAATCTTATATCATTATGTATAGAAGTTTTGTACCCTATGAATTAATCTTATAAATATGCTGTTAAATAACAAAATGTATATGTATTAAGTTATAGATTTAAAACTTGGGAATAATACAATTTAATTTAAGCATATTAAATTTTGATATATTCCGCAGATAAGTAAGTTGAAGAATAAGAGAATACAAAAAGACGTATTAAAAATAAAAAAGATATCGATTCAAAAGAAGAAACATAGGATTTATCTCTACCTTTCCCAGCGAATAATAAAGAATTCAAATACAGGTTTAAACCATCCTTTGTTTTCATGGTAAATATTCAGTACCCTAAAAAAACAGGAATGAACTTTGATAATTTACTTTACTGATTTGAAACTGATCTGAAATTTAGATTGAACTGAGACCAACGTGGAAATAATTTTACAAATCTAAAGAAATATGTGTTTTCTGTTTTTCTTAAAATTTAACATTTAGTTTTAACATTTTGTCTATTATGGGAACTTACACTTCTCACTAAACTTTTGATATCATTTTAAATATTCTTAGTAAAAGTGGTGAAGGATTTTTCTTAACAATGATGCCCCAACTTCTCGCTTCAAAACCATCTGAAAATAAATTCGAGAAAATTTATGTAAATGAAGAGAATAAAACATTTTACAAAAATAATGAAAATGCTAATAAAGATAATACAAATATTGATTAAATAAGAAATGAATTATTTAGAAGGAAAACTGGCAGCATTTAACCTGTATTTTCTAACGAAATAAATTGATGAATATTTACTTTATTAAATATCAAATTTAACGAATTCGCGTCAAACTGATTTCTTAAATAATTATTTAGTAACAGTGTATGTGGGTAGATGTAAAACCAATAGTACTGTTAAATAGGCATTCAGGAAACAATGGATTTCATCTGATCTCAATTCAAAGTTCCCAGTTGATGCTAAAACCTTTCTCGAGTGAAAACCTGCTGAACACTGTAATTAGCAAGCTAAAGTGTTAGTAAGAAACGTTTTTAGTTTGGCTCATTTACATTAACGTCCCATTTTAAAAC
Organism: Argiope trifasciata; assembly: GCA_026543055.1. NCBI lineage: Eukaryota > Metazoa > Arthropoda > Arachnida > Araneae > Araneidae > Argiope > Argiope trifasciata. The sequence continues at coordinate 701,021 of JAPMOQ010015914.1, read as the reverse complement.
AATATTAGGGCAAGCTAAATTTTAACAGTTTGCAGATGACAAAAATAGTCTTAATAGTTTGAGACATTTTCAGTAAATATATTTTGCTCGAATGTAAATAGAGAATAAAATATTCAAGTAGATAATAATCAGATTGACATTGATGAAGAAATAAATATATAAATTCTGGTTGTGATAAAAAGAAATCAAATTTATGTTACATATTGCCAACAACTTAAAAAAAATTACAATATTTAAGGAAATTTCAAATTTAAAAATAATAAGATATTACTATCTTTGCCCAGTCCTAACAGATGCCTTGTACTTTTCTGAAATACAGCTGACGGAACAGTTTTTATCAGGTTCGTAAATGTTGCTATATTCGTTATTCCCACACATATACAGAACGTAAAACCTGAATACAAAATTTTGAAAAGAAAGTGCTGGGTTACGTCGCATTTCAAAAATCTTTTATTTCCTTCCCTCTAGCGAAACTCAATACTGTTTTGTATCAAAATCTGAAAAAAATGGCCTGAATTAAAAATTACCAGCAATTCCATAGAACTCCAATGTAGGGCTCCTTGCATTCGATTACGATACCGAATTTTTTTGTGAATTTATCGAAGTTTCGCAACCTAATGCTCGAAGTTTGCGTTCCTAAAAAACAGAAAACTGCATCGGATGGAAGGGAGGAAAAAAATAGAGGATCTAGTTATCCAGTAGGAGAAAGTTTAAAAAGTTAGCAGAGAAAAGTTGGGTTGAGAGATTTTTTGCTTCTTATTTTTACTTGAAATCGAATTTCGCTTTTTTTCACCTCCCAGCTATATTGCCGATCGAGAAATAAATTTTGCAGGTTCTATTTTTCTTGGGCTCAGGCGAGAGATGCAGGAAAAGAGTTGAATAGGAGATACATGTTTCTTTACTAAATAGAGGAGAAGCATCAAATGGTTTCTGAGATGATTTTAGCACTGAGATGAAGAAGAAATAAAAAATATTTATATTTATTTGATTGTTTTTGTTTCGTTTCTGTTGGTGTTAAAAGAAAATATGTTTAACATCAGAGATATACTTTTAGACTAACTCCAAATGAACCCTCAATAAAGTATATGTGTACCAAATTCTTGTAAATTACTTAAGGATATTAATATTAATTTTTCTTTCTCTCTCTAGTTTTTTCATGCAATAAAAGAAGCAAAATATATTTCTGTATTTATTACTCGACTTTAAAAAATAAATCTTGAAGACGGAAAAAGTATCATTATAATTCAATTCCATTTGATACTAAACCGTTTAGAACTACATTTTGAAGTCAGATGGCGGTATGAAAGAAACTAATTTCACTATAAATGTATGATACGATAATAACTTTTTTTGGTAGTTTTATTCTCTAAAAAGCTATTTTTTAAATACTTTCATTTCTGTATTCATTCATTTTGTTTTTGTTTTTTATCTTTATATATTACAATTAAATGCCATGTCTGTAATTTTAAATTCCTTTTCCTCAAATTATAAATTCTTGTAAAATAGACTTTCAAAAACTATAATAAAATTAAATATCAGTGCCCATTTTTTAACAAATAAAATATGTATAATAGTTCTTCGATATATTTTGTATTTTTATGTTCAAAACTACAGAATAAACAACGAATTGATTTGAAAAAATATGTTGCGACTGTTTCAATGATTCATTACATAAAAATATTGAAAAATTCCCTTTAACCCGAATATTTAAATATTGTGTGCCAATACACAATTTGTAAGATTTCAAACAAATCATTGATCAATTTCTGAAATTAGAAAATCTCAAAGTGGTAAGGAAGTTCACACATTAAATTGCATGATAATCGATTATTGATTAGCTTTCAGCCTTTATTCTTATATAAATTTCTAATATTTTATTCCTGCCAAATCATTACCTTATGAATTAAGGAAATATTTTAATAACATAAAAGTGAATTGTAAATTTCAATATTTCTTTTATTTACGGATAAATTTATATAGAATAAAGTATTTTTTCAAAAGTGATATTTAGCACTAAGAATTTATTCCTTATAAAAAATATTTTAAAAAATCGGTAAAAATAGATCTGCATAGCAATTAATTTGAATAAAATAAGAAATGCAATATGTGATTTATATATACAGTTTGTTTCTAAAATAGGTCTAAATGGAATTATCTTGGCAGTATCTGTAATAAATAACCGCTCATCTAAGAATATTTATTAATCTCTAAAAAGGAGAGGGGTGTAGTGATTGAAAATAGTACGTTTTTTCTTGCATAATTACTTTCCAAATAATAGTACTATTTTTTACCTCTTTTCAAAAGCAAAAAGATTAGCCTATTAGTGAACTTTTCATGCAGTATTATTTCTCTCTTAGTTTGATTCTTTTTTAAAGTTTAATTATTATTTTTTTACCATTTCCTATTTTATTTTTGTAAAAATATCAAACCAATTTCACAGAAACACATACATCATTCAAAATTTTGTTTATACACAAGATCTATAAAATATTTAAAAAATAATCTGAAAAATAAATCACGTCCTTAAAAAATATATGAAATAGGTTTTGGGAAATTATCAGTTTTTCAAACAGGAATAATTGTATTCTATGTAATTGCAGTTAGAACTGCATGGGGACTCTCGTAGTAAGATTTCTAAAAAAATATCAATACTTATAACCATATAATTAATAATACTTAAAAATCTTATTATATCTCAAACAACTATTCGCTGGTTGAATTTGATTGTAATTCATTCTAAATGATTTGGATTACCTCTCGTATTTCGAAAAGGAAGAACGTGTGATTAAAAGGGAAAACAGCCAAAATTACTGATAATGTTTGGTCGTAACAATAAAGCATAACTAATAGCATTTGAAAGCAAGAGTGTATTAACTTCTTTGAAGGACAGTTTTATTGCATTTTATTATAGACATTGGTAATCATCATTTTCTCATTTGCAAATATAACCAACATGTATTGTCTTCCATTTCTGCACAAAACTATAAAGAACTTCAGAGAGGTTTCTTTCATATATCATTTCCTTCATATTTCCTTCGTATATTTAATTCATATATATTTCCTTCATATATTTCCTTCATATATATTTCCTTCATATATTTCCTTTATATATCATATCAAATCCTTCCCTTACTTGTAAAAATATAGCTAGTAAATAAATTATTAATATTTTTGATGGGCAATTTTACTGCCTGTTATTAAAATTTTTAATATAGGATAATGATCATTTTCTCATTTGCACATTTAGCCGAAATACATTCTATTATAATTATGCACAAAACTATGATGAGTCCAAAAGGAGTTTCCATCAAATATCATCACTATTTACTTGTAAATACCTATCTGACATAATAAAATCATTAGTTGAAAAATAGATATTGAGATCAAAAGGACTAATCTTTTTAACTATTAAAAAGAAAATTGAATATTAAAATTTTAAATGAATATTCCTATTTTATTACAACGATATCAAGATTTTTCATATCCACATTCGCTTTTTTCCTTGAGAATTCAGAATTATAAAAATGAAATTATTTAAATATAAGAATTAATGTTTTTAATCAATTAAAATGTTATTGATTCCACGAGGCATAATTAATATAACAAAATTAGCTAATTGACTGAAATGAATTATCTTGCATTAGCATAAAAAGGCATCTCCAAAAATTGTCAAAGTTAAAACAATGTACATCAAATTAATTCTAACACGTTTTTTTCCAAAGATCAAAGAATGTTCAGTTTCTTAAAATATTAGATAAAGCAGAAATTAATTATTCTGAAATCCCCAAGCAATCACTTTTTAATAACTTTTTATGATACTTCAAACAAAAATGAAGAATCATTTCTTTCATAAACAAAAACATCCCCTATACGCGATGAAAAGAAAAGTGAGCAATTTAGATTGCCCCTGTCTAATTAACCCATATTAATAAACAGGCTTCGCAATTAACAACGGAATTCTTTTTCTCCTTTCAAATTTATCCGAACGCCATAGACAAGGAGTTCTGGCAACTTTAATAACTATAACAATATGGCGAAGTGAATAAAAAAAAGATAAAATTGTACCCAACTCGGTTGCTTTTCCAGAGGTAACATTGATGCATTGTCTGTTCGAAAAGTGGTAAAGTTTGTTCGCGAAGTGATGGATGGGAGAAAAAGACCACCTGCGTTTGACGCAGCTGTTGCCAAGCCGTGGAAAGTAAAAAATTGCCTTCAGATTTAAAGGGGGCAGGGCAAGAAAGTAAACACGCATATCCTTGACATTTTAAGTTCCGTTTCTCATTTGTGCACATTAAAATAATTAGGCACTAATTTCAGGAAAGTATTCGAAAGACGGCCGAGAAAGTTTTAACAAATTCATAGCTACTTAAAATAAAAGCAGCTATTTTTCTGATTCAGCCAAGATATTTTTATTAGAAATTGCGGAACCTTGTTTTGAAAACAAGATTTGCTACTCATAATTGACAATTGCACTGCATGATTTGCATTATATAATATCCATTTTGACTATTCTTCTTTCTAATGGCCTCTGTTTGCGAGATTTCAGCAATTTCTGACAAATGTGTGTTGTACTAAGTTTTTCTTCTTGTAAAGCTAAGTGTTTATTTCAAAACCCAATCGGTCATATTCCTTTGGTATCTTCTTATTCATGCATATATGTATATATCGCCATTTTCTGTTGACTCGTTACTGGAGACGGGAGTAAAATGAATCTGCGTATTGTTCATTAGCTCTGATTATCAAATTATCACATATTTTGACTTTGATTATCAAATTATTTTGACTTTAAATAGATTTATCTTTTCAGTTATTCCTTTAGCAGTATGTTGGCAAAAGTCTAGGTAAGAACGCGTGCATATAGCTCAGTTATTCTTTTTTAAATTTATTTTTGTTATTTATTTAGTCACTGACTCCAAAATAACAACAAAAACTACATTTCATTTGAATAATACAAAAATAATAAATAAATATTTTATTAACCTTTTTGTCTGTTAATTTTTACCAGTTATAAACATTAGTATAATTTCGTTATATCTAAACAAAATAAATATTAATTATAGTTAAAGTTTTATCTATGTTTTTTCTTATAATATCTTTCCAATATTTTATATTACAACATTTGGTATTATTGATATTATATTTTTGATATTTTTGGTAATTACATGATTTCCTAAATGCATTGTGGTCCCAAAATAAATTCAAATGTCGTTTGCAAAAAAAAATCTTTGGAATAATTATTATTTTATGTCCCTGTATGGGAAATATTAATAGAATCTTCAACTGTCTATTTAGAATTTAATAATTATAGGAAGCTATGAAACATTTTAGTTTTGGAGAGACAATAAAAATTTAAATATAAAAATGTAATAAAATAAAAAATATAAATATATTAAATAAAAATATAATAAAAAATGCTCTTCGAATGTAGCATATTTTCATATTTCCTATTGTGTTTAACTATATAGAATTTTTGGCTCTCATTAATGAAACTCAAAAATAGTCCAGCGTTTTAATTTAAATTGTTTTTCTATAAAACTTTTTTATTATATGGGTTTCTGCTTTTTTTTCAGTAATATTTATGCTTTCCATATGTTATGAAAGGAATTTTATTATGCGTAAAATTTCATTTTTGTGAGGTTTTTTAAAGGACAAATTCCAAGTAAATTCAAGAATGTAAGTATGGAATATACCAATTTGAATGAATTATGTATGCCGTAAGTAATATCATAACATATACATCTTAACTATATCATAAATTAGGGTATTCGAATATGACATAATATATTACATAAGTTATAAATGCAGCTCATTTATTTGAAATGAGTTATATTTTCAGAAAATTTATTATTTGCTATTAAAAAATAATTTACTGCATGTTATGCATGGAAATATTCATTCTATATGCTGCAATAATTACAAATGATTGAAACCAAAATACAAAATAAAATTAAAAAGATGTGGAATGAAAATTAATACATTATCTAACCATTAAAACCCCCATCTTCAACTGAAGTATTTGCCAGTTTTTCTATAATTATTTAATAAAGATAGAATTTGAAGTGGAATATACCTGCCAACTATTCAAACAACAAATTTCATATAATCAAAATTTTTTCACTATATAGATAATTTTAATTATGTATATGCTTTAATAAAACAACTTTGTCTTGAAAAAAGGCACACAGCAAAATGTATTAGAATTTATACATAAACGTTATTTTAAAAAAATTATTTTAAATGTATCCAACAATCTTTTTATTGTGTAGATTTAAGTGTCAGAAACGAAGAAAAATCGCAATTGTCAGTAATTTCTAATATCTAGTTGCACGTTGTCTTTCGCAATACTAAAACTTCAACTTATCCCTCATTGGATAGAAATTCATGAAAATGAGGATGCAATTGCATGAGCCTTTCAAAGAAGGGGCTAACTCATGCTTACAATAGAATTCAAACATTACCACATCAATTCACTCAGTAAGTATGTATATTTTCCAACAAACATTTTTTTCGTCAGATATATTTACAGATTTTAGTACAAGAAGAAAAAAATGAAAACAGAAAACAGATGTTCATTATAGAATTTTTACAAATTTACAAAACATTTTTAAAAAAACAATATCCATTCATTTGTTATTAAATGAATGAAGAGAAAACACTCGATTAAATAATTAATGAAGCATTCAAACATTCAGAGTTTCATAACCACAATAAATTGCATTGATTAAGAATATGCAAAAGAAAATTCTTAAAAATAAACATGAATACATTTATAGAGAGAAAAATAAAGTATTTCCAAAATAAAATATAATATGTATGAAGTATTTGTACAAAAATGTTTTTTTATTTCTTGCAATCAATGGTAATAAAATTGATTTTTTAAAAATGATGTAAAAGTAAATTTTGTTCAATAATATTTTTGGAAGCAATCACATAAGACTGATTTAATTTAAATGTCTATTTTTTTAAGTACGTAAATTCATTTTTATTAAATTAAACTAAGAAAATCATGAATTGTGTACATATTTCCATTGTAAATGTGCATTGATAAAAGTAAATAATATTTAATGATCATAATAATGCAAGCCATACTGAAAGAAAATATTTCATATAACTGTAACATTGTTTATCGAATATTGAATACAATGTGTCCTTATTAATGAGATACAATAAAATGACGTATGAATTCGAACAGTTTTCTTTTGATTTTTGTTATAATAGCAAAAAACACCGTTTTCATCTTATTAAGATTGGATTAAAACAAAACAAGATCTTATATTTTCATCAACATCACTCATGTAATAAAAATGAATTTTCAAAATAATCAAATACCAGAAGATTTTATTTTCTAATCCAATAAGCTTAATTAGTGACAAAGTATTTCATCATTTTCAGTTTCCAAGAATTATTTGTTTTTCTAAACATGCTTGATTTCTAGAAACTCAGACTCGGCATTTTAATAATATCTTTACGGAAATAAAAATGACTTTGGGTTTCAATTGTCTTTGTTAACGACTGTGCTTTCGATTCTTTTTAACATAGGACATATTGAAAATTATTTTTTTTAAAGTTTTGTCGTTAATAATATGTTGTCATAAATAGCACTGCATTTACTTACACTTTTTTATTTAATTAAAAGGCATTGCAAAATAAATACATTTAAAATTGAAGTACACAAACTGCATTAAAATCTGCATTTATTTTTGAGAATAAACTTCTATATTTATATATATTGTTCTACATTTTTACCCTCTACATGCGAAATTTGGCAATTGCAGAAGAATGGATTGTATGAGTGCCAACGCAACCCATACATTCAATTTTATTATTATCATAATTTAACTGTTGGCTATTAAGTAATTTTTACTGTTCGCACATTTTTCAAAAAGTATTATTTTTTTTAAATCATTAAAAGAAGTTTTCGTTGTTGCAATGAATTGGATATGCTTATTATTTCAGCAAATATTTTATCACATGGCATAACGCCATTGTTGAAACTTTCAAAGTAAATTTTTTGAGGAGTAAAAAAGTAGATTTCTAATGGCAGAAAAGAAAATTTTTTCCAACTATTATTCGTGAGTTAACGTTTGGAAGCATCATGATGCCATGGGATTGATTCCGTTAAGGAAGTTCAGTGATATATTTATATGAATAGTAATTCAGTAACACAATTACACATTTCAATTGTCTATCATAATCTGATATAAAAATAACGTATTAAGTCAACTATAAATATTAACGGTAAAAAAAACTTATTACTGAATAAAGATTGTGAGGAAAGATCATAGAATAAATGATTTAACTGTAATTAAAATGCAAGCATTATTGCAGATGCAAAAAAATCGGTTTAAAGAACAGCTAATAATTTATGAATTATACAAACAGTATAATACAAAGTTACAAACAAAATGAAACTTTTTCCTTTTGCTTGATATTTCTAAACGCTAACAAATGCAAACTGAATGCATTTAAAAAAACATAAATTTATTTTGATACTTAATTAAGTTCATCTAATAGATTATGATTCAATATTAGTTTCACTATTTCGTATATTATAGTTTAGCAGTTTATGATTAATCTGGTAAAAGAATTGATTAACTAGTTAGTTAATTTTATTTAATTACAATTAATGACTGAAAGCACTGTTCAGTAACACGACTCTAGATTTCTCTGCATGAAAATGCATTCATTAGAATTGAAATTCTCTAATGATTAATTACTGCAGAATTCGAACTTTCATAAAAGATCATGAGGGAATTAATCTTTTGTCGAGGAAATGTAGTAAGTTTTCCTTCTGGTTAAAATAAAAACATCTTTGGATAATTGAATATCCAAATTATGGCTGTTTTATGAACCATACAATCGTTAATAGATGATGAATTTCCTATCAGTACTTATTCGCTCTTAATGGCCAATTTAGAAAATGGAACAACACTTTTTAGATGATAATAAAGGAAAAAAATATAGAAAATAAGTTATTTTTTAAATTATCTTTAGATTAACTAATGGTGTAAAGAATTTTACTGAGTAATATTGAATTATTTGCTCTTCATTATAATTCTAATGTGTTTTTTCTAAAAAATGTAATACTTTGTAAATTTCCATTTAATTATTTTGTCACATTAATTTAGAAAAGATTAAATTTTGTAATAGATTATTTATAAAATTTTTGAAGAGCTGAGATTGGAACTTTAATTCCGTTATTTTATTGTGTTTTACCTGCTCATGTTTCGAATTGGGTTCTAGAATCCAATAATAACAGTTTAATAATTTAGATTACTTATATGGTGCCCAAGATAAGTATTGACATAACTTTTGTATTCAGTACAGGACAAGTATTTATTTGACTTTTGTATTATGTATAAGACAAGTATTTACAGTTCTTTTGTAAACCGTCCAAGACAAGTATTTACATGACGTATAGTGAACAAGAAATTATTTACGTCACTTTTGTATCTCATATAAGGCAAGCATTTACTTGACTTCTGTAATGTGTACAGGAGAATTATTTACATACCTTTTGTATCGCGTACAAGACAAGTATCTACATGACTTTTATATTGTTTCAATATAATGACAACAGCTTATAAAAAGTATTTTTAAGAAACTTAATTCCTTGAAAGTAAAATTTCATTTATAAATAAAATGTTTTTCTATTATATCTAATTCAAATACTATCATAAGTGCAAGAGACAGTAATTTCATGAATTAAAAAATATTCTTTCATTAAAGTGTCATTTCCTAATAGCAAGTCGAAAACACGTCTCCGATACTATAGTATCCTATATTACGAAGGAAGGATATATCGAGACAAGAGTGATAACTCCAATATATAAGTATAGAGATATGCATGTATATATATATAGATATATGTATAGATGTAATATATAAGTGTAGATTCTTCAGTTATTTCATTCTAACTTGCATTTTAATATAGTCAATACAAAATTTAATTTTAAATATCGAATTTCAAGCAGTTAGGATATATGAAAAGGACGTAATGTTTTTTAATATAAATATATTTGCTAGGCAGACAATAATTATATCAATATTCATAACATTATATAGTGATTTAAATAATGAAAAACACTTTAAAATATTATAGAATTGAATATATAGTGTAGATTGAAAATATTATATCAACAAAAAATGGATATAAAATATTCTTTTGCTGAAATTTAATAATCCATTAAAATTCGAAAAAAACAAGATACTGCATTCGATATCACAATTGTTAAACAGATTATCAAAAGATTGTCCATAATTTTCGATTTCCAAACATGCGCATATTATGTAGTTTGAATTATATTTTAAGAAACCTTTATTTTAAGAAGTAAAAATTGGAAGACTGAATTTCCTTTGGATTAATAATATACTTCTCTGATAATTATAAAAAGAAATACCAAAGCCTTGAAAGGTTTATGGATTGCTTTAGTGATTGTTTTGCATATACAATTTAGCAATAAAAAATGTATCTTAAATTACATCGTAATTAAACATTCAACATTTTTTTTCAAATCTGCTCTTAAATTATTGCAGAATACTTAAAACCTTGTGTCGTCATGATGGAAGTTTCATCTGAAATAAGAAATCTGAAATAAGATTATTTTTTCATGTTAAAAAAATGCGCAAACTTATGGTCTGTAAATGTCGTTTAGTTACTCCCATGTTCTTTTTATTGTTGTTAATTGAAAAAACCTGAAAGTTCAAATCTCATGAATTAACATTCGTTGAGTAACATTTTTGAGCATCATTTTTTTTCGATTCAGCATTCAATAAGAATCATATTCCATCATTACATAGAATAAATAGCATTCGCTTATTCAAAAATGTAAGGAAAAATCTATTTATTTATTTCTCTGGCTGGTACAGATCATGATCTAAAACTGTCATATTTCCTTCTATTAACTTTTATTCATTTATTGGACAAATTTAAGAGACATAAAAATATTAGCAATACAAAAATGCTATAAATTGATTTTATTTTTAAAAACTCAACAACAGTTCGTTTTTATATTTGAATGCTTAAAAACTCAATATTTTGATTCCATTAGATTCTTACTTTTTGGCATAGTAGTATATACATACATACGTGCGAGTGTGTGCGTGTGTGCGTGTGCGTGCGTGTGCGTGCGTGTGCGTGCGTGTGCGTGTGCGTGTGCGTGTGTGTGTGTGTGTGTGTGTGTGTGTGTGTGTGTG